>JAJOZX010002164.1:0-82500 GCA_023014485.1 Bathynomus jamesi | reverse complement strand
GTAATGTGGCTAATTTGCAATTTTAATTTTTACATATCGATTTATCACGAGGCTTGGTGATTCAATTAATAAGGTAATAGAGGCCATGGTAGATGGACTGGTAACTGATATATTTTACACATATAAAATCTTGAAGCATTGGTGTAGGCAATTACGAGTACAACTCAATATATTTTGCCCTACCTTTTTTTTTTCTCTACAAGTTTCCTCGTAAGTTCCAGAAATTTTGTACACAAGAAGTTACATACCTTTTTTACAAGTTTTTATTTTTCCACAGTGTCTCCATCCTTTTCTACGGCTTTCCTCCACCTTGAAACAAGGGCCTTTATTCCTTGCTGGTAAAAGTCCGCTTGGTTCCGCTGGCGCCAGCTCTTAACCTCCTCAACAACTTCATCGTCACTCTGAAACTTTCTTCCACGAATAGCATCCTTCATTGGCCAAAACAAATGGAAGTCTGAAGGTGCCAGATCCGGGCTGTATGGAGGGTGGGGTAACACAGTCAAGCGCGTTTTTGTGATGGCCTCTCTTGTTTGCAAACTGTTGTGTGGTCTTGCGTTATCGTGCAAAAGAAGGACGTCTTCCAGTTTTCTCTCCTGTCGAACTCGATTTATACGTCTTTGGAGTCTCTGTACGGTAGCAATATATGTCTCTGCGTTGATTGTTTGTCCTTTCTTCATAATGTCCATCAGAATCACCCCTTTCATGTCCCTGAAGATGGTGGCCATAACCTTTCCTGCAGAGGGAGCCATTTTGAACTTTTTCTTGCGTGGGGAGTAGGGCGGCTCGTTTTTACACTTTTTTCGATATTTGATTGGGGGTAGTGCGAAAAAGTTGCGATTTGGAGAGAAAATAAAGTGTGTAAAATTTTTTTTATCTACGTCAATACCTTCCGGTGGCGGCGAGTCCTTAAAAATCGAAAAATAGGCCTAACGGGGTAGATTGGAAAATGGTTTTAAAGACTTACAAAATAAACAATCAAAATTTCAGCACAATCTGTTAATAACTTCCGGTGGCGTCTTAGCCGTTAAAATATCCAAAATATTGATTTAAAGCAAGTTTTAAGATGTTATACAAATGTTAATTCCGGTATATTTCTGTGCAAACAACCCTGAGAACACTATTATAGGCTTGAATAAATTAATAGCAGTCATTGAACAATGAACATTATATAAAAATTATATAAAATTATATAAAAATTTTATGTTTTTAGGCCTATTTTTCGATTTTTAAGGACTCGCCGCCACCGGAAGGTATTGACGTAGATCAAAAAAATTTTACACACTTTATTTTCTCTCCAAATCGCAACTTTTCAGCACTACCCCCAATCAAATATCGAAAAAAGTGTAAAAACGAGCCGCCCTAGTGGGGAGTCTGCGTGATGCCACGCCATGGATTGGCGTTTTGTTTCAGGTTCAAAGTAGTGTACCCAAGTCTCATCCCGTCACAATTCGTGAAAGGAAGTCATCCCCTTCTGTCTTGTATCGAACCAACGACTCAGAAACAATTTCTTTTCTTTCGGCTTTGTGATCTTCAGTCAGTTCGCGAGGAACAAACCCTGAACACACTTTTGAGTATCCCAGTTGCTGAATTATCGTATTCACACTTCCTTCACTAATTCCTAGCTCCAGTGATAGCTCCTTGTATATGACGCACCGATTTGATCGAATGATGCTGTTAGCACGTTGCACAGTGTGAGATGTGACAGCCGATGCCGGGCGACCGCTGCGTGGCTCATCATCGAGGCTGGCTCTCCCTCTCTCCGATGATCTCACACGTTTAGACCAGCGTCCAACTGTGCTTCCACGAACAACAGCATCTCCGTAAACGTTTTGTAGACGTTTGTGAATATTTCCAACTGTTTTTTTCTCTGCGGTTAAGAACTCGATAGCAGCCCTCTGTTTACGACGCACATCACTGTCAGACGCCATTTTTTAAACTGCGTTAACCATCGGTTTTATACAAGGGCGTTTAAAAACTGTTTTATACAAGGAGGGGAGGTTCAAACTGAAAAAATCAGGTTATGCGAAGCGCAGAAAGTTCAAACTTACGGCCCAAAAGACATTTTAGCCACATGGCCTATTATTTAGCTAAGAAAAAAGGGTGGAGCAAAATATATTGAGTGCCCCGAGTAATTGTATCTTTAGTATTCAAAGTGTTTCATGGGCTTGTGTAATCACTGTTCTAGACAGCTGCTTTGTATATGTTTAATTAATAGCTGGCTAGAACAGTGATTACATAGGCTTATGAAACACTGTACAATTGAAAGTACAATTTTCTACACCAATGCTTTGAGACTCTAGATTTATAAAATATATCAGTTGCAAGTCCATGAACTACGGTCTCTACTATCTTATTAATTAACACTCCAAGCCTCGTGAAAAATACATATGTAAATTGCTTATTAGACTGGTACACACACACACACACACACACACACATATATATATATATATATATATATATATATATATATATATATATATGATGCAAACCCACAAGGAAAAAGAAAAATGATTCCCTGACGAGGTGTACTTCTGAATAAACGAAAGACCTTGGAATCATTTTTCTTTTTCCTTATGGGTTTGCATCATTCATTCATTTCACGTGTTTAATTGTGAAATTCATCCCACATATATATATATATGTATGGAGCAAGTGTGGTTTACGTCCCCATGTGGTGCCTAGTGTAGTTTACGTTCCCCTACATTATCCTAGTGTAGTTTGTGTTCCTCAACTTTGTCCGCGTATACCTAATCAAATAAAACGTTATAACTAACGAAAATATTACAACTTAACCTAACCAATCGTCAATATATATATATATATATATATATATATATATATATATATATATATATATATATGGTCAATATATGGTCAATATATGGTCATTCATCAATATATATATATATACTGTATATATATATATATATATATATATTGACGATTGGTTTAGTCGTAATATTTTCGGATCACTTGAAGATCAGAGCCCCATGTATTCTTGTTATTTGCTTTACAGTACGAAATACAGGGTGTACATAAAGTCAGGATCTATTTTTGTGAAATAATTATTTTTTTCTATTTTTCTTTTCAGAAGCCCTTAGAATGAATACAGAAGAGCGTGTGGCAATAGTAATTTGGCGAATCGAGGGAAAGAAATACAATGACATCAGAGAGAAGTTTAGGAGGAGATTTCATAAGCCGGGGCCAATAGACAAGACAATACGAAAATTGGTGAACAAATTTAAACGAACGGGATCTGTAAATGATGAAGCAAGATCAGGACGACCGTGTATGTCAGATCTTACCGTGAATGCAGTACGCGGAATTATCACTGAGGAGCCACGTACGTCCGTTCGTGCTGCATCACACAGACTCGGCCTCCCGACGTCATCTGTGCACAAAATTCTGAAAGTTAATTTGCAGAAGAAAAGCTATCATTTGCAGGTTTTACATGATTTACATGAGGAAGATTTCCCTCGACGAAGTGCTGTGTGTGCTGATCTCGTAGAATAAATCTGGAGTGATAATTTAATGGACAACATTCTCTTTAGTGATGAAGCCACTTTCCATACGTGTGGAAAAGTAAATCGCCATAACTGTCGAATTTGGGCAGATGAAAGACCGAATGATTTCGTTCAAAATTGGGAAAGAGACTCACCTAAAGTTAATGTCTGGATGGATTTAACAAAATCTAAGGTTTATGGTCCTTTTTTCTTTGCTGAAGCTACAGTTACTGGGCTTATTTATCTGGACATGTTGCAGCAATTCCTTGAACCTCAGCTGATTGGGGATAGGATTGTTAGTACCGTCGTCTATGAACATGATGGTGCTCCTTGTCACTATGCCAAAATTGTTCAGGATTATCTAAATGGACGTTTTCCAAATCGCTGGATCGGACGCAGAAGCAACAGACCTTGGCCAGCGAGATCACCAGATTTAACCCCTTTAGATTTCTTTGCATGGGGCTTTATCAAATCGCACGTCTATCAGACGAAGATTACGAGTCTTGAAAATTTACGTACACGTATACGAACTACTGCAGATAACATAACCCCGCAAATGCTCCAGAATGTGTTTAGAAATGCTGCGGAACGATTTGAGCTGTGCAGGGATACTGATGGGGCGTCACGTCGAATCCTACTCTTAATTATTTAATAAATGTTACCACTTTATCATTTTATGATTGAATTCCATATAATTTCAAGTGCTTCACAAAAATAGATCCTGACTTTATGTACACCCTGTACAATAATAAATTAAATTGAATGCCCGGTTAGGTTAACTGTACGCCCTTGACGATTGGTTAGGTTAAGTCCTGATATTTTCGTTAGTTTTAACGAAGATATCATTTGGTAATTGAGGCTAGGGGCCCTGATCTTCAAGTGATCCATATTTTCGTTAGTTTTAACGTTTTATTTGATGGATTCTTTTATAAAATGTCCCCTAAAGATCCTTGTGCAGTTTACGTTCCCCAACTTTGACCTAGTGTAGTTTGTGTTCCGTTTTGCGTCAGCGGGACGTAAACTACACTTGCTCCATATATATATATATATATAGATATATATATATATATATATATAGATAGAGAGAGAGAGAGAGAGAGAGAGAGGTGTCTGTGTGTGTGGACGCCCCAAAAGTTACGCACGTCCAGATTCCAAAATTCATAACTTCTTGAATATGAGATAGAAGCTGGTTTCATGTGCATTAATATTCCGTTCAGATTCTAACATAATTTTCTGTTTTTCGAGGTACAATTACATTAGAATTGTGCTGAATAAGGCATTTGGACAGATAGTTCCGAGGCTCATTTGAAAACTTCTCGAAAGGTATTTACTATTTTATTTTTTTACCTCCGAAATTATTTGTTTATTTATGAATAAATTTGTAACTTTTACGTACATTTTTAAAAAAATAAAGATTACACGAGCTGTAGTTTATATATACAAAAGTTTATGTGTACATGCGTAACTAAAGCGTATTCTTTCGCACATTTAGTATCATTATAATAAGAAACAGTATTACATATCTGAAACACGCGAGTAAACAGAAAAAATCTTCCAAACTAAAAATTTAAAAAGTACGTCTGGTTTCCTCTTCCTTTCCCCTATCCTTTCCCCCAAAAATAAAACAACAATAACGACAACAAAAAGAACGTACAATATATAGTATTTATTTTAAATAAACTTTAAGTTTGTTTAGAACTTTTATTTAAGCTGATTAAATCTTCGTTACTCGATTTAAAAAATGTAATTGTATCTAAATTTCTCGAAAAAGTTTGTTTCAACCATCCTTGTTTCTCGTAGCAAAAGTTTGATTTAAACTGACGTTCCTAATTTCGAATTTCTTTCGAATTCTACTTTTAATTTCACATGAGGAAACATCATGTTAACAATATGTTGCATATAATTTCGTATAAGTACACTAATTTTATCGCAATTAACAGTGCGAGGAAAGAGCGAAACTGCATATATATATATATATATATATATATATATATATATATATATATATATGGCGCATCTTTTATATTTTTAGTATAAATGAAATGGCTGTTGAACGGAGCATTTGAATTTAAAAGCAAAGTACAAAGATTAGTTGGAATACATTAATAAAAAAGGCGTATCTACGCATATACAGTATATCATATATATATACAAAACTAAATTTGAATGCAAAGTAAATGTTTTTTGGCGATTTATATTTCGATGTAAAACGTACGTTAAGAGAGCTTTTACACGAAATAAAGTTCGGATTCGCCGCAAAATACCGAAAGAAACGTCGCGTCAAACGAACGATAAGGAATATGTGTGTATAAATAATGATTCCCAAAGCGAAACAATGAAATATCTTAAAACGTTTCAAAAGAATGAAAAAAAGGAGAGATGTTTCAAAGAAAATCAAGGAAACTATATAAACGGATGATACTTCACAATGTAGGCCATGGTTACACGAGTGACTTTGTCGCTACGACGAAGTTGTAACGACAAATCGCAAAAATAGGTACTGTTATTTGCTATAGGGCAAGTTACAAGGCAGACAGTCACTGTGACAATTATTCTCTATTGCATCCAGCTGCGTCGTCCCTGCGACAAGGCAAAGTCGCACGGAGGAATGGTTGTATTGTTCCGAGTGCGGGAGGCTACACGAGCGACTTTGTCACAACGTCAGTCTAAAAACGAAGAAATCGCAGAGACTTGTCGCAGCCCACGAATGATAGTTTGCAACGGCCACTACGATTGCGTCCCTGCGACACCTTGCGACTCTGACGCAGCGACAGTAGTTTGGGCGCAAAAGGAGAGAGTGCAATGCAATTACAAATGTTGATCAATGTTGCAAATGAAATGTTGCATAATTTATGCAGCATGGGGAGGGGGAATATTGCAAGAAGTTATGCAACAAAGGGGAAGGGGGAATGTTGCAAGAGCAACAATGGGTTATGCAGCTTGGAGGCGGAGTTATCCCCCAAGAGAAAGAGAGAAGGAGAGAGGAAAAGAGTTGTTCACCTGGCAGGAGCCAAGCACACATTAAGACTTCAGCCGAGCAGCCGTTGTCTTAATATGTTCCTAATCAGCCAGCTGGCTTAATCAGCCATTTGGCTTATCTGGCTGAGCTGCCAGATTGCGCTATTTATTTAATTAAAGCATATATTTAGGTTTAATCTGCCAGTTGGCTTAAACAACCAGTTGACTTAGAAGGCGTAAATGGCTTATCCAGGTGTATATTATTGAATTGACAGATTGCGCTATTTATTTAATTAAAGCATATATTCTGGCATAACCAGCCAGTTCACTTAGAAGGCGTAAATGGCTTGTTCAGGTGTACATTATTAGGGTTGCCAGATTGTGCTATCCAGATATTTTTGGCAGTTGGCTTAGAAATCCGTCAGCCGTTTTAGAAGGCAGCCATTTGCTGTAATTAAATGTCGTGTACAACTAAAAGAATTAAATAAAACACCATTACATCATTCTGTTTATTTAGACGAATTAATGGATTCAATTTCACGAAATATATAGAAAATAAATGTACAATGGAATATACAGGGTGTCCCATAAGTCCGGCATCATAAGAGAAATTCATATTTTTCTATTTCTACAAACCATAATTCATATTTTTCTCTTTCTACAGGCCATAATATCTGTGAGCATGGAAGAACGAATCCAGATAATTCTACTCATAGGAAATCGGAGTTAAAGAGAGGCCGCTGCTGAATTTAACAGACTGCATCCAGACCGCGAGCCAATAACACAGAGTTGTGTTAGCAGACTTGTTGCAAAGTTTAAGGAAACAGGATCCATAGAAGATAAACCACGAAGTGGGCCTTCAAGGAGTCCACTGACGATGATACAGCGACTGCTATCCTAGCTCATTTTAACAGAAGTCCCAATAAGTCTCTTCGGAGATTGTCTGCCGAGACAGGAGTGTCGAAAAGCAGCATGCATCGCATTCTTCAGGCTCACATATGGCATCCATATAAACTTCAGATCCTACAGAAATTAAGCGAAGATGATCCCACCGGCGGATGGAATTTTGTGAATGGGCTACGGAACAATACGCTCGGGATGCCAATTTCACGTCCACCATTCTGTTCAGTGACGAGGCTGTTTTTTTATGGAAATGGTGAGGTAAATCGACAGAACATCCGCTACTGGTCTCAAAACAACCCTCACTGGTATACCTCTTCAAAGGAACAAGGTGCATCTCGGGTGATGGCATGGTGTGGCATTTGGAAGGATCGCATCATAGGCCCCCTCTTTTTCGATGAACATGCCAGTGGAGGTACCTACCTACGTATGCTCAAGGAAGAAGCATTTTCCAGTGTCTTGAACGAAGAAGGAAATTTCCCAACATGGTTCCAGCAAGACGGCGCTCCTGCACATTACAGCACCCAAGTAAGGGAATACCTGTACCAACAATTCCATGGTCGTTGGATAGGACGTCGAGGGCCTGTGGAATGGACAGCTAGAAGCCCGGACCTCACGCCACTAGATTTTTTATCTCTGGGGCCACTTGAAAGCGCTGGTATACGCAGAGAAAATTAGGAGTGTTGAACATTTGCGGCAGCGCATTATTGGGGCATGTAACACCATTAATCCTGACATCATTCACCGTGTGCTTGCTGACTGGGTATCACGTCTGAATTTGTGCATTGAAAACAATGGTGGACATATTGAGCACGTTCTGTAAATAAAAGCTTTTGTTTTTCCTTTTTTATTATTTTTCCTATGATGCCGGACTTATGGGACACCCTCTATATGATCAAAAATAATAATAGCATAAGAAATACGAACGATGAATATATAATCAAAATAAATGCACAATGGAATATATATGATCAAAAAATAATAGTAGCATAAGAAATACGAACGAGAAATATATAATTAAAAATATAGAAAACGTTTTAGTATAACCACCAATATATTAGTACAGGAAATATATATATATATATATATACACACACAGTTATATTAAATAATTAAATCTATTGAAAATAATATACAAAACGAAGGAGTATGATCAGTTGCATATTAGTACAGGAAATATATATATATATGTTAACCCCTCCGTCTCTGGCCTGGGTTGGTTCGAAGTTGACGGGGGTTCTGGTTAGGGGGCAGCAACGGATTTGTTACTTGTAGTAGTTTCTTCTATACTACTCTTCGAGTTCTTCTATAGTGGCTCGAAGAATTCTGGGAGGCTTATTAAATTCTCTGAGGGTTCCCGGATTCTTCCGGTAACGTATCGGGAGATTTTAATGACTGAATTCTCTGAAGAGAGCACGGCTCGAAGGAGAAGATAAAGACTTTTTCTTACTGTAATTTACTGCTAAAATGTTACAAGTTATGCTCAGCCTCTAAGTTATATCAGTCTAGTCAGAATAGTCAGAATAACCAGAGTAATCAGAATGAACATGGAAGAAATTTTTTGGGTTTATATACCCGTAATCTGCTAACGTCATTATTATTAAATGTTGAAAAGGCTGTATTATTTTTGCACAGTATTTGAAAATAAAGTAATGTTTATGCTGTGGCAATGGTTAAACAGATAAACAGGATATAAGAAGAGGAAGCCATATTTTTATCTTATATTTTCAGATCTGATGTTTTCCGGGTCTGCCAAGTTAATTAGAAGTGAAAATTGAACTATGCATCTTTACACTAAAATAGGCATATGAGCAAAAATTAAACGTTTAAGATTACAATTAGATGCTTAGGCAAGACATGACTTCCTTGTTTTATAACGAAGAGAGAATGCATACAAAACGCGAACATTAAAAGAGCCAATCAGGATTCATTATCAAACTAAATCTAAAAAAATGATTAAGAAATTTTGTAAAGAACAAGTCACCAATTATTTGGCAAAATAGGAAGCAACTCCAAAATTTATCTCAACGAAAAAATAACAATAAAAAACATAATAATATCGCTGAGTGTACATTCCTAAATGGCGACATAATGTCGGGTCGTACATAGAGTACAATCCCAAGTACATCACTGAGTACATTGTAATTTTGGTTTATTACAACTATGATTATAATTACCAATTAATTCACATTCGCTTATTATTGTTAATTACAGTTTCATTAAAGTATATTAATTAATTTATATTAAATTATTATCGTTAATTATAGTTTCATTAAAGTACATCAATTACATTATATTAAATTATTACAGTTAATTACAATTAAACAGTTAACTATAATTTTTTTATAGTGTTACATATGTATGGACAATTATGATGTTAGGAGTATAACATAAAGTACATGAGCACATACGGTGTATATATATATATATATATATATATATATATATATATATACATAACACATAATAATGTTTTATAAATTAGAAGCAAGCAAGAGGAGATTTTCACCTCAGAAGCTCTCGTTTTCGCCTGGTCAGCGGAATTCGAACACTTGTGTAAGCATGAACGAATGTCTTGCGAGAAGTGAAATAATTAAAAGAAAAAGTAAAAAGAATACATGTGGACGTATTTACATGTACGTAACTATGTACGTAATCATGATCATCATTGGACATGTACGAATGCACAAAGTATTGTACACATATCGGTACGTAACACCATAGGTTTTGTGCGTAATATAGACGGACACGAGTAAACATGGACTGATAGGTTGATAGGGCATAAGTAGACAATAGGTAGGTCGATGAATGAATAATTAATAAAATTAATAAAAGATAACGGTCAAGATAAGATATGGATGTATGGATGAATATGGTCGAATAATATTATTACTTTAAAGAATTTACCATACATTGAATATCCACATACTAAACACGTGATTCGGTATTCAAGGTCTGGAAATTTGGAAAGAATTAAGTTACTTTATGACGTCATAGTTTTTCAAATTATGCCATATGTCAATTCATAATTAATACGCCATAGTTATTTAATTCGTACGTACATTACAAGTCATTATTGGGAGAATTTAGAAGAGATGAATTAGAGCAATACAGTAATGAAAGGTTTACAGCCATTGTACAAAGACTGAGTGAAACTATTAATTAAATATATATACCTATACGAGTATACAGTAAATATTAAGGAATTGGGTACATTTGAGGAAGAATTAAGTAAATGAACAAAGAAGTACAAACAAGGGTTCAAATCATGCCACATGCAATGGGCATGCATAATCTAATAAAATTTAAGGATGAGGGTTAGATGCAAGACAACAATAATTAATTATCATAGTCTAAATAAATGGAAAATGGAGATATGGGTAATATTGTGATGGAAATGTTAAACGATCTAAACCGTCGAGTGTCTTGTTTGTACTTTGAGGGAATGAAATTAAGGGACATTCGCTTCTCACAACGAACCTCCAATGACACAAACATGGATACGACTCAACCATAGAAATGGTAGGTCGCGTGGTTGTGAAACTGCAAAAGCAAATCAAAATTATATCCAAACTCGCGTTAGGCGATTTTGGTTCTTATGTAAAAATGAATATTTGAATTATAAAGATTATATAGGAATTATTCATTGTTCAATTTTACATATACACCATTAAATAATTAAATATATTGAAAATAAATATACATCAAAATACTTTATGTTCTACGGCGCAAAACGCTAAACTCACACGTAATCGAGTCTACGTTCACATCGTTTTTGCACTACATGGTAAAACCATCCAAGCATTAGTTCACAGCTCAAGTTAAACGGATACCTGTACTCGATATAAATGGCTTTCATATCGTTCAATACTATTTTTGTGCCCACTTTTACACTCGGTTGGCAAGTTATCTTTAATCACGGCTAGAATACAATCAAAACCACGCAGAAAGAGGTCATCGTTAACCACAACATCATTATTAAATACAAGTTTATAAACGCTCCTTTCCAATCGAGGGTTTTTTCTTACCGTCCCGAGCTTTTCAATCGCGAACTCTTCACTCTGCATAGCGGCAATTGAAATAATCTTCCAAGTCGTAACGACAGCTACTCATTATATAGAGATACATCTCTTCAGGGAGAACAGTATAGGGAAGCTCTGCCCTGTACCGCTCAAATACTTTGTACCAAAGTTCGGGATATTTCGAAGAGTCTAAACCTTTTAAATATGCATCCAGCTCTAGACCATTCTCGCCTTGTTCATTCCTACATTCGATAAATCCGTCAAACAGAGCAGTGTATGCGTATTCAAGAACCGTGTCAAAATAAATCATATCCTTAACACGAGCGTCTAATATAGGCTTCAGCTTGCAGAATCCGACGGTTACAAACATTCAGTCGAGGATGAAACGGTTTCGCGTAGGGACAAGAACGTTATTATCAGATGCATTCTTCCACATCAGTCGTATATCAATGCATGGCTGATCGTTATTTATACACATCGTGCAAACAACGGCATATGAGGAGGCATCACTAATCTGCTCTCTTCTTGTACCTACCCCTGCAGGTATTTTATAACTGTCCTCTCCCCACTTCTCAACTACCACGAAGACTCTATTCATCTCCTCAACACTTAAATAAATAACATTATGTTTGCCAGAGTTTGCTTGCCTGCAAATCGTTTCAAGTACATAGTTAATGGTGCCGATTTCACGCCTGAACACGGGCAATGACTTCGTCACGGACACATCATACGCGGCGTTGAGAATGTTTCTCAATGGAAGTTCCATCGTATTCGCACGTCTAGTAGGTTCAAGCTCTGAGATGACTATGATCCACAGGTGGGCGAATCGGCTCGACGGGCGGAGTGAGTCAGCTGATGAAACGTGTACGGGTTTGTTCGATCTCGTGTGTTTCGGAGGGGTGAGGGGTGAGGTACACGGGTGGGCGGCTCGATGGGGGGAGCGAGTCACACCATAAACTGCTGAAGCGTGTACAGGCTTGTTCGAATACTTTTGCCCATTATATTCGACAAACAGAATTTTCTGCTACATGAAGCAATACCGGTTTTAATGTTTTATCACTCACCAGACGTTCATTTCCACAAACTAAACATCGTCACAAACCGGTGCACTATTTCAAAGAAACATATGCCCATATTTATCCTTTTTCTTTAACAAGCGATACTCGTCTCTAAAGTCTATTAAAAACTCACACAGGCCATTAGCCACACCCTCACTACAAACCTCGTCATGATATATATTAATATAGTGGTAAAAATACTTAAGATTCTCCATTATGACCAGATTTACATTCTCGACCGTAAGGTACGAGTAGTTGGTATGATGTAACATGACATAATATCGCTTGTCATACCACTCATCAACAAGACTCACTATCCATAACCATTGCTTATCTTCTGAATGTTTTGTTTCTTCTACTTCGCGGTATATGTGAGCTTTCATAAAGCTTAGGTCTACAACATACTTCAATACATCGTTTGTACTACGAAATCCTACAATGCCTCGCCAGAATACACATAGAGTGTTTGAACATCTTGGTCCTTCGCACGGCTCAATGCAGCCTTACACTGCGTTCGCACTTATTAAGCAGATTACATTTTCTCCAATGTTTTCAAACTTTTTTTCCCGATTTCAATGAAATTTGTAGCAAATAATCACTATATATAGCAGCATTGATGATATTCATTTCGATAAAATATTTTGATAATTAAAATAATTATCTCATTTTATTGAAAAATATGTAAAATATTGTGTTCCGAATTATTAAGCAAGTATTCTATTTATGGATCTAAATGGTAAAAATGGGTAAGAAGAAGGATTTAACACTAACTGAGAAAAGAAAAATAGTCAAGTTACTTGCTGAAAATATAAAATCTATTGAAATTGCGAAGCAGTTTGGCAGAGCTTATCGAACTGTAAACAAGTTTGTAGCGGAGGGTACCAAACTGAGGCAGCGAAGTGATAAAGGAGCTATAAGAAAAGTGACAAGGCGGCAGATATCTGTAATCAAGCGCAAATTGCAAAGCATCCATTGTCCTCAAGTAAAGAGGTTTTTGAGCAGACTGGCATACATAATGTACCAAGAACATCTCGATGTGGAATCCTCCAAACAATTGGAAAGACGTGTAAACCTACGATTCAGTCACCATTAACACCCAGGTACAAGGAGCAGCGTGTTGAATGGGCGCGTCAATACGTGAAAACAGATTTTATACTGTATTGTTAACCGATGAATGAAGAGCAACCCTTGAGGGATCTGATGGTTGGTCAAGAAGATGGATTGCTAAGGGTCAATCTCTACCATGGAATGAGGTTTTCTTTTAGAAAGTTTGTGTAAGACTGGGCATTCATTTTTACACCATCAGGCACTCTGTATGGGACAGCTACTTCATTGCCTATCAATCCTGCCCAAAACATGACACTACCTCCAACTTGTTGGCGTCTTAATCTCGATGGTAGAAATTGGCTCTCAGCAATCCATCTTCTTGACCAAACATCAAGTCCCTCAAGGGTTGCTTTTCATTCATCGGTAAACAATACAGTATTAAAATCTGTTTTCACGTGCTGACGCGCCCATTCAACACGCTGCTTCTTGTACCTGGATGTTAATGGTGACTGAATCGTAGGTTTACACGTCTTGCCAATTGTTTGGAGGATTCCACATCGAGATGTTCTTGGTACATTATGTATGCCAGTCTGCTCAAAAACCTCTTTACTTGAGGACAATGGATGCTTTGCAATTTGCGCTTGATTACAGATATCTGCCGCCTTGTCACTTTTCTTATAGCTCCTTTATCACTTCGCTGCCTCAGTTTGGTACCCTCCGCTACAAACTTGTTTACAGTTCGATAAGCTCTGCCAAACTGCTTCGCAATTTCAATAGATTTTATATTTTCAGCGAGTAACTTGACTATTTTTCTTTTTTCAGTTAGTGTTAAATCCTTCTTCTTACCCATTTTCACCATTTAGATCCGTAAATAGAATACTTGCTTAATAATTCGGAACACAATATTTTACCTGTTTTTCAATAAAATGATATAATTATTTTAATTATCAAAATATTTTATCGAAATGAATACCATCAATGCTGCTATATATAGTGATTATTTGCTACATATTTCATTGAAATCGGGGAAAAACGTTTGAAAACATTGGAGAAAATGTAATCTGCTTAATAAGTGCGAACGCAGTGTAAAAGTACCAAAGGAGTGTGGAATAGGGAGTTTTTCAGTATCCACCACATCTTGGCACTTTGCCGAATACCATTTCATAAACGTTGAACACGCAATATTAAAGGTGGCCATTACTATTTTTCGTCTACGCGGGACAATCCACGTCTGAGCTCAAGGGTATGCAGAGGTCAACTGAGCACGCAGGAATAGAGATATGCTGAGGTAGTGGCAGGAGTCACGTGACCGATCTTACAATGGGCGGAGCTTAGCTTTTTACTGTACACACGCACGCACGCAAAGGAGAAAATGAAACCTTAATTGAAGCAAATATACGTGATAAATAACATATCGTTAACAATACACATATATATAAAAATACAATCAAGGATTAAGGTAGTCAAAGGTACGGTATCATAGGTACCAGGCACCTGATAACATTTCCTATAGGTGTTACGGCATACCTTCGTGCCCCTAAGTTCCTTCACACACCTCAGTTTCTGCGCTCGAAAGTTGTGCGTCTCCACAGTCAGTTGGGGTGGCTGGTCATTTTCCAAGCACACTAGATCCTTCATCGAGTCAAAGTTAATGAGTCGTCGGTTCGCATGGTTAAGCGTGATACCCTTAGCCTTCACGATATACTTCATATCATCCCCCACCCACACCCGTAACCAAAACGTTTTTGGCCCTGTTGATACAAACGAGTCTGCGTATGCACCATCAGCATATTCGTCCTTGATCTTATCAGTTAGCTCTCCGAGGAATTCCCCAACAGCATGCATGTATTCACCCTCTCTCGCTGTGAATATCACACTATCTGTGTCAGCGTACAGCACCCTCCGTCCAAGAGAGTGCAGTAGACCCCAAAGTTTGATGCGGGCGTAGGCCGTTGTGAAGCTGGCTACAGGTATGTTTGTAACCCGTGGGTATCTGTGGCCAGTTCGGTGATGTTGTACTTTATTATGTAAGTATTACCTACATTCACGATCTCCATAACCTCTTTATGGGGAGCGTTGGCATAATCCCAGACTTCATTATAACTTTGTGCCAAATGAACGTTCCCTTTGCTGGTATTCTGTGCAAATTTCCATCAAAGACTGTTTAGACACAACTTTGCACTAAAGCGTTTGCCAGGATTCTTAACAATTTGGGAAAGGTCAAGCTGTATACCTTCATGGGCACCGTAACGCTGACTATAATCCGTTTTTTCATCTTCGGTATCAACCCCTCGCGGATATCCTAATGCTTCTACTTTATCCTTCAAAAAAGCGTTTATATATGGTGTGAAAAGGGTGGGGAGCATCTGAAACCTCCACACCTCATGTATCTTCAATATTCTGTACCCATGGCGAACGGCTGGGGCCAGCTAAGGGCTTGTATATACACCTCTGATCTTACGCTGGTTGGTTGTATGGTTACAATCACTGTTGTTCTCCTCTGCGCACTTCACGCACAGGGGAAACATGAGCTTGTGATCTATAACGACGGGTAAGATCGGCATCCACAAATCACGAGGGGGGAGCGCGTCTACGAAAGAGAGTCCAAAGTAGCGCTCATTCAAGTTAGCTGAAAACTCCTCGATGGTTGGTATGGTGGGACCCACCAGTTTTTCAGGCGCACCTACGGGGTACAGATTGTTCTTCATCACGTAGAGGTATAAAGAGCAGAAGTCGTAGTAATGGAGTTCCACACCCTTCGTAGGTGGAAAGTATAGGTTGAATGGGTTTGTACGCCCTCCAAACAAGCTGCCACCGCATTTGATAGGGTCCAGCATCATTGAACGTTTGATAGCCCTTATTTCTTCACGGTACTGGTCATCCGTTTCCATCCATGCATCATACTCATGCTCCCACACGATTTTGTGAGTGAACTGGGAGCCGAGAAGTTGATCACGGTTACGGGTTCATGCGAGGCTCTCGGCGGGGGATCTTCCATAAAGGTCCCCTGTGTCGGCACAATCAGCATGCGGACATCCATGTCACCAGCAGCTGTTGAAGGAATACACAGTCTTCTCACCAGTGGCTGGATCCTCACTTAGGCCATCAACCCAAAAAACGCGACCACTGACCTTAACGGGTACTTCACCCGTTTTTCGGGCATGTTTTATGTATACCCCGGTCTGTTGCTGTAGGTGTATGAGCCAGAAAATAGCCTTGTGCCCATAACTGCGGGGGGGGTGTGTCTGTGAATGATGCTAAGGTGTCTTTAGGCATGAAATTATTCTTGAACACATTAAAACATAATGAGGCGATCGTGGTCGCGACTTCCAGCGGATCGAATTTGAAACGGGCTATGTACATCCTTCTAAAGGCCTGGAAACATACCCTAAGCACACGCACATTATTCCCACAATAAAGTTCACATTCGTCGGCTATATTGTATGGACTAGCTTCATTGAAACTGTTGTAGTAGCGGTCAAAATCTTCACGCTCACTATCACTCATGTTGGTGAAGTTAAAGTAGTGTTTGGGTGGAGATAGTCCAACATAATTCAAAGTTTCTTAAGTGAAGAATGTGTAAGGGAAATACCCTTCTGAAACTTCAGCGGCTACCCCCATGACCTTGGGCAGCTTTGCTAATTTGCAAGGTGTGAACAGCAGGGTGTCTTTAAACTGTACATTACCTCTTATCTGCATCTGTATTAGTTTGTTGCCTCTTTTCAAGGGATCACCTGTAAATATCGCAGACGACTCGTGTTCAAGCAACTCCTTATAAAGCAACTGTGTCAAATTTGGCCCCGTTATGGGCGAGAATATACACAGTAATTTTTTTTAACTTTGCGCTAATTTGACAATATAAGATACAAAGAATTTCACAGGGCTGCCGTGTGCAGTCGTTTTAAAAACGTTTGTCCGTTTTCACATTTGTGGCACTCGCCACACTCGATCTCCATGCACTCATCACAGATAGTCTGACTTACGAGTAAATTTGGAATAACCTCTTTGGTTTCAGCCTTCGTGTAAGTTTCTATATCGTAGTACACGGTTATACAAGGGCTATTTTTAGGCTTAGCATCCTTCATATAACATGCATGCTTCACTCCATCCGCCTTATATTTTTCATGACATGTAGAACAGTGAATTTCATCGCATTTATGTTTGAAATTTCCCCAATAATCCATCATGTGAAACATACCGCACTTACAAATCCTCATTTTCCTGCAAGTACCATTTGATTTATAAAGTTCAAATCATTTATTATTGAAAAATGTACGTCTACACACATTACATTCCCTCTTCTCGGTTTCAACTACACAACTTTCACATTTGGGGCTTTTACACTGCTCACATACCATGTAGCAATCCTTACAATGTTTCACCATATCATCAGCAAACTCGAGACATCCCTTACACAAATCATGATGCCTTCCATATTTTCGACTTTTATCATAACTGGCGTAGAGAGCCCTTATGTTACGGACGGGGAGATACGAGGTTCCTGACAATCCTAAAATAAGTAGAGGTCTTGTACGATCTCTCACGCTGCTTTTAAAAACATACACAGTCCTACGACGATCATCTGTTCCAAATACGACTATACGTGCATTCATTTCCTGCTCGGCCCTTCTCAGTTCTTCAGGACCCTTATTACACTCAAACTCAAGTTTACAATTTGAAGGCAGTTTAAATGCACGCTGCACAACCGTAGGCAGCCAAATTTTTTGCGTCCAGGTATTTAGCACAGTGAACATATTAGCTAAGATTATTGTTATAAAACCACAACCACGATCGACGTTTAAATGCTCTCTGTAAATAACAGGAGAATTGAAATTAAGAGTATAAGGTGTGGCACTATGACACGCAACTCGGAATACTCTGTCAATATCTACCATGAAGTTGTCCATATTGAAGGCTGTACTACTTTGAGAGGCCTGCATTATACGGCCAAAACGTCTGAACGGTATTACTACCCAAAAATCATCTACGTCCCCGTCATCTGACCCGAACCTGAAGGATAACCTCATCCGGATTTCACGTTCGTCGCGGTTCTGAATGGCAAACTCCACAATACGTTCAACTACGCGCCGTAGTCAGTTGGTATACAGGGATCCAGGGTCAACCCTGACCACATACCGATTTCTAGTCAGGGCAGGGGTGGGGGCCGATACAGGCGAGGTCATTGTTGAAGGAACAAGGGTACAAGGATCCAACATGGGTGACAATGTTCATGATCTGGTGAGAGAGTGGGACAGGCCCTCACCAACAGAATGGAAGCATATTAAAGCAAGACTACAACAAATAAGTGCCCCCAAAACATTGATAGGTAATCTGAATAGGTTAAAAGATCTCGAACAAGTCTCACATGTGTCACAACTGAGTACGCCATCGCCCCCTGCAGCAGCGTCTCTGAAGAAGAGAGAGAGAAGAGAACAAACGGCCAACCTTATCGACGTGTCTCTAAAATACGCAAATGGCTAACATATTAAGTAACCGCCTCCTATGGTGGCGTTAATAGACTCTACAGAGGTGTTAACGGAGTAGGGAAAAAAGATGTTGAGCTGTTTTTGCGGGAACAGAATGCTTATACACTTCATAAACCTGTGAGAAAAAGGTTTAAAAGGCCAAGACAACAGCGGATTGACTCTATTTGGCAAGAGGATTCAACAGACATGCAAAGATATTCAGTGTATAATGACGGATACCGCTACATCCTATTCATAATAGATGTATTCTCTAGATATCTGTGGCTAATTCCACTGAAAAATAATTCGCCTGAAACAGTTGCTAAAGCGACCAAAACGTTGATGTTAAAAGAAGATAGGGTTCCTGGCTATTTTTGTACGGATGTGGGGAAGGAATTTATAGGTCGCGCTTTTCAGTACATGCTGACAGAATTTAATATCAGTTACTACACTAGCAGTTCTATACATAAGGCGTCTCTAGCTGAAAGAGTTCAACGTACCATAAAGGAACTCATGCATCACTATTTTACACATAAAAACACACATATATAAACGTTCTCAGGTCATTGGCATCATCATACAACCGTTCACACCACCATACGATTGGCACAACACCTAACGAAGTTTTAGAAAGAGGTACGCTGCCAGAGGTGAGAAGAGATGGAGCACCACCAATACACTCTACACATTTCAAAATCAATGAATATATAAGGCTATCACGTTCGGGAAATAAATTCGCGAAGGAATTTTAGCAAGGATCGACACGTGACATTTTTAAAGTTCGTGCTATGAGACCTAAGGGCGAGATAATGATGTATTACTTTCAAGATTTGAATGGGGAAGAAATCGCTGGAGGCTTTTACCGCGAGGAGTTGCAGAAAGTGACATTTAATTTAGGAAAAAAAAGTGTTTAAAATTGAAGACATTTTAGGCAGCAAAGGTTCAGGAAAGAGAAAAATGTACCTGGTGAAATGGCTGGGTTACCCAGAAAGCTTCAACACCTATATAAAAGCTGCTGCAATAATAAAGCTTAAATAGTATGCAACATGGCGCCTAGCCATTTCTATGTCACACTCCCGTCCTCTTCTTCTCTGTCTTTACATCCTAACAACACTGTTGCCAACATTGTGACAGAACTCCACGGACCCATTGAATTGGAGCGTGATTCGTATGAGGTGGGTTTATGTGAACCCCAGTTAGTCTCCAAATTTTTAACTCTTGAAAATCAGTAAATCATATTTCTGATCCTTAGAAGAATCGATGAGTGCGAAAAATTAGACGTAACCTTAGACAATACTATGCGATCAGTCCTGTTCGATGAGATGCAGTAGTATAGCACGAATGTTTCGCTAGTAATCGGCCATTATGATACAGCCATGGACACTGTGACGGGGCTAAACAAGAGTCTTGAACAGTCGTACCTGACAAACGATTTACTTTTTGAAGTCGTAAACATAGACACGCCTGCATGCACATTGAAGTTAAAATCAACGCTTAGTAGAAATATTAAAGATAAAGAGCTGTTCACAATTGTGGCTGAGGGCCAATATAGCGCAGCTCTCCAAAGAGATACCTTTCACGAGGCACAGCATGACTTGTCCAGCTTAATGTATCAATTGAAGATGGAGAAATTGAGTGAAAGCTCTCCATTCCCAGACATGTGCTATATTTACAGCAATATCGTAGAGCACCAATTTGTTGGGGACACCCAGGCGCGCCTGCTGTGCATTGCACACATCCCCAACCATAGAGGGAAAAGTTTGAGCATTACATATGACAAGCCCCATTATGTGAATGTTGCGACTAATCTATTAATCAACATCTCGATATATATAAGAACGATTGAGGGAAAAAATTTCCCATTCGGTGATGGGAGCTTAACAGTGAAACTACACTTTCGTCGTTTATAATGACCCGAAGGCCATTCACAGTCTATCGAGGAGTGAGATACCAGCGTGGGAGTGGACTTGGATCCATTTTTTCATCCATACTACGCACCGCTGTCGCACTGTTGAAGAGGGTTGCTAGATACCTAGTGAGGAAGGCGTTACGAACAGGTTTTAACGCGGCAGAAAACATAATGGGTGGAACTAAGCCTAAAGAAGCTCTGAAAATTAATTTCAAACGTACACGCGACGAAATCATCAAAGATGCAAAGATAAAAATGCGTGGTGGCGGAAAGAAGAGATCTGCCATGAAGAAGGGGTTACCAGGTTACCATCACGTGGCTCTAAACGTAAAAGGAAATCAAAAAAGGAATTGCTCTAAGCGTATAAAACCTATGGCTGATAATTTTTTTAATTGATATAAGCTGGGGACACTACTCTCACGAATCATAGGCTGAATACTAGTTGTCGAGAGAGGTGGCACTATTTCTGTCTGGTCATGGCGCGTTTCATCCATCCGTGTAGTTCACAATGCTGTAAATCGGAACTGTCCCTCTTTGATATGCCCCCCACTCAGGTGTCTATTGAGCATAGCGACTTTATTAAAATTAACCCATTAAACACAATTAGTTCGCCGAGTGTCCCTATAGAATTCGTGATACCCAGCTCGGGCCCTTACTTTTTTTGACTCGAGCTGTATGGACATGTACGCTAAACTGCGTATAGCCCATTCAGATGGAACAGACTGCTATGATCGTTACTCAGCGTACCCTGAAACCAGCGTTTTACACTCCATATTCAGCCAGTGTGAGGTGTATTTAAATCAGGTTAACATCTCGGCAGGAACGGGGTATTATCACCAATGAGCCTATCTGGAAAATCTCCTAAACTTTGCAAAAGAAACGAAGGACACCTTTTTAACAGCCGAGGTCTTTTATCATACTAAAGATGAAAATGGTATAAAGGATAAATTTTAAATTTCTAAAAAAAAGATATACGAGTGTTTTCGACGTCTTCATACAGACTTCACATTCCAGGAGAAACTGCTTATGAACGGGGTGGATATGAAGTTGAAGCTTACCCGCACGATTCCTGAGATCTGCATAAATCTGGGGTCTGATAAAGAAGAGGGCACGAAACCCGCCGTGATTCACATCATGGGGCGTATTTGCGTATTCGCCGAATGAAATTAAGTTCGCCAAAACAAATAGAAATTGAGAAAGGCTTAATACACGCCAGAGTAAAATACCCAATTAACAGGGTACAGATCAAACTATACACGGTGCACGCCGGGTTGGCCTCGAAGCAACTAGAAAACGTGGCCCTTGGAGTTCTACCTAAAAGGATGTTAATTGGAATGCAGGACCACGCCTTGACAAATGGAAAATATAAAAAGAGTGCCTTTAAATTCGAGAATTTCGGCCTTAAAAATATTACTCTATGCGTAAATGGCATCACTTTAGGAGGGACCATGATTACGGACTACTCATCAGACTCTGTGTTCCTGCTCTGTCCAAGAGCTTAGAGTAGTCTGGCTCATAATACAGGTGCCTGTGATGAACTCGGGTTTAGCGTAACGCAGAAAGAATTTGCAGAAGAATTTAACATTTATTCATTTGATGTTACGCCTGACTTGTCTGCTAGCGTAAATACACACTTAAGTCCACAACAGAGTGGGAATATCTCAGTCAGGATGGAATTTGCGAACCCTATAGACGTTCCTATTAGTTTACTCGTGTACCTCGAATCACAAGCACTAATAGAAGTTGACCATTTCTGGAACGTGGTCACAGACTTTTAAAATGGACGCGAATACACTCCAGAGAGTAATGAAAAGTGATCGAATCACACGCTCCGAATTTATCGGCGTGTTTGCGAAGAATGAAATATTGAAATTGCCAACTACGAGAAACTGGTACGGGATTATCGTGAACACCAACATTGTGGGGGGTGAGGGGATTCATTGGTTTGCAATCTATTTTTAAAATAGGGAAAGAATGTACTATTTTGACTCACTCGGCATTCAGCCCTGGAATGATCCTGTGGTTGTACAATTTATCGAACAGATACATGTACCTGAGATTGTATGGAACCCGTATCGCTTTCAAGGATATTATAGCAACACGTGCGGCATGTACAGCCTCTCATTTCTCATGCACATGTCACGTGGGAAGGGATTTCTAAATTTTTTAAAATTATTCGATTTGTGCGAACAAATAAAAAAAGTTCCTATATTTTAGCACCCGCTGTATTGTGTAAAGGTATGTATCTATATTGTGTACAGAGCTGGGCAATTGCGGCATATTTTGCGGTACTGCGGTACTGCGGTACTACCGCAAACCGCAAACCGGTACCGCATAACGCAGTACCGCAAAGGATCGCTGAAATACCGCAGTACCGCTACCGCATTCAAATTTCCGCGTACCGGTTTGGTAGTTTGGTAGTACCGCAGTACCGCAGTACCGCAAAATATGCCGCAATTGCCCAGCTCTGATTGTGTAAAGGCCTATTTGTCGCCATTAACACTTATTTAATGGATACTGGTTCCAACTTGTACATGTTTTCTACCATTTAATAAATTAAATGAAAATACAATGTGTTTTGTTCTTATCCCAAGAATACTTACATTAGTTCCTCGATGACTTGCTTGGCATTCGTTGGACCGGATATGAGCCAATACCTCGACCTCTGTGTTCAAGTCGCTGGGTTGGTTGTACGAAGAAGCATCCATAGCATTTATTCCCTTTTCATCAAACGAAAAGTAGCTATAACACGATCAAGTTCCGCATCGGTCCTAAAGGAGAAGTTAACATGATTCGTTCATTCTGAATCAATTAAACTTAAGTAAAATTAAAGTTTAATCAAAGAGTTACAATAAGAGAAAATGCCGGTTAGGACGTCTGGCAAATTATAATCACAAAGCTGATATCCTAACAGTAAGAGTGCTAAGACATCGTCTGCCGACACCGGGTCTCGAGCCCGTGCCCGCAGGCAATTCTTAAAAGTTTTTAATATTCTAAAGTCCTACTGCAGAGCTGTCCTTAAAGTTTTAAGTTATCGAGAAATGTACAAATAAAAACACACCATATATATATATATATATATATATATATATATATATATATATATATATATATATTAACCCCCTCTTCTATGGCCTTGGGTTGTTTCGATTTTCAGGGTCGCCACATTGTTATCCTGAGGCAGGGTCGCCACTTGTTAATTCTTCGCTTTCTATAGGCTTTGGTTGTTTCGACAGTTTTGTTATCCTAGCAAGGTTCGACAATTTTGTTAACCCTCTACGTCTATGCCTTGGCTGGTTCGAAGTCGACGGGGGTTCTGGTTAGGAGGCAGCAACAGATTTGTTATTGACAATAGTTTCTTCTATAATACTCTCCGAGTTCTGTAGTGGTTCGGAGAATTCTGGGAGGCTTACTAAATTCTCTGAAGGTTCCCTGATGCTTCTTATAACGTATCGGGAACTGATGTTTCTCTATTTTATTGACTGAGTTCTCTGGAGAGAGTAAGGCTCGAAGGAGAAGATAAAAAACTTTCTTTTACTGTAATTTACTGCTAAAATGTACAGGTAATACTCAGCCTCTAAGTTAGATTAGACTTTTACAGGAGGAGAGGTTCGACCTCTTTCGACCATGGCTCAGGCCGGAATTTAAAAGTGAGGAGGCCCTGGGCCTCCTTGAGGAGGGCTCCAACGTCCTCGCTGAAGGGCTACTAATACAGGAGTGTTTCTTATTTTACAAATACAAGCATCATATAAGTCTAAATGTTGGGGGAGTGCAGTTGAAGGTTAAGTTTCCCCCCTTTAAACACGTATCAGAATTTTGAAAGATTCCAAAATAAAACGAAAAAATATATAACAAAAAAAATAATAATCGTAATATCGCCGAGTATACATTCTTAAATGGCGACAATTTCGGAGTAGTACATTGAGTACAATTTAAGTACATTATTAAGTACATTGTAATTTTGTTTTACTACAACTATGATTACACCGGTCTGCATGAAAATCGATTTCTTTATTTTGAGTTGTGATTCTGAACCAGTTCGCTGCGCTGAATTAAAAAATGCTACCATTTTTTTTCTTTCACCCACAGTTTTAAAGTTATTAGCAAAACAATTTTGGGGCGTTTTGTAATTTTTTACCTTTTTTATCTTTAATTAATTTCGTTTTTTCATATTTTTCAGATAGATAATTCTAACATTACGTCTTTAAAATTTTAATAATGGCTTCTAGAGGATGTACCCATAGTCCAGACATATTTTGTTATATTTGTGGTCGGTATGTTGTTGTAAAACAAAGGACAAATGTAACGACCTTCATTAAGAGAGCTTATCATGCTTATTTTGGAATTAAATTAGGAGATCAAGGCAAAAGTTGGGCTCCACACAAGGTTTGTCTTACGTGTGTTGCGGCACTAAGGAATTGGAGCAAAGGTAAAAAGAAAAGTTTGCCATTTGGGATCCCTATGGTATGGCGCGAGCCTAGAAACCATACCGACGACTACTTCTGTTCTTGCAATGTTAAAGGTTATAATGCAAAGAATAAAGAGAGCCTTCAATCCCCAAGTCTTCCACCTGCAATAAGGCCGGTACCCCATGGTCCAGAAGTTCCTATTCCCCGCCCACCCGAGAGTCTGGATCAATACAATTCTGATTCTGATTCAGCTCCAAATCCAGACAATGATGATGTTTATGAACAGCCAACAGCTGACCGAGATCCTCCTAAACCATTAACCCAAGCCGAACTAAATGACTTAGTCAGGGATTTGAATCTGCCTAAGGACTCTGCAGAACTTTTGGGGTCTAGATTGCAGGAGAACAATTTATTGGCATCCGACACATACAGAAATCGTGAGAAAGACTTCGTGCCTTTTTCCGAAGAAGATGGTCCCTTGGTATTTTGCAAGGACATCACAGGATTAGTGTGCAAGCTAGGCATCGAATACCAAACCAGTGACTGGAGGTTGTTTATAGATTCCTCTAAAACCAGTCTAAAAGGAGTGTTACTGCACAACGGTAACAAATATGCATCAATCCCAGTGGCCCATTCTACTCATTTAAAAGAGACCTATGACAACATGAAACTGCTTCTGGAAAAAATTCAGTATCAAAATCACAGATGGATATTGTGTGGGGATCTCAAAGTCCTTTGCATGTTACTTGGGCAGCAATCAGGATACACTAAGATGCCATGTTTCATCTGCGAATGGGATAGTCGAGCACGTGACCAGCACTGGAAGAGGAAAACTTGGCCTCCTAGAGAGAATCTTACCCCAGGATCAAAGAACATTTTACATGAACATCTAGTTGAACCAAATAAAATCCTCCTACCACCCTTGCACATTAAGTTAGGCTTGATGAAGCAGTATGTCAAAGCATTGAATAGAGAAGGTGAGTGTTTCAAGTACATTTGTTCAAAATATCCAAAGATTAGCTACGAGAAAATAAAGGAAGGTGTTTTTATAGGTCCTCAGATTAGAAAGTTATTGACAGACGATCATTTCCTGACACAATGACCAATAAAGAAAAAGAAGCATGGCTTGGTTTCAAAGATGTTGTTGAAAACTTCTTGGGAAACTACAAAATCCAAAATTATGAAAGACTGGTGGAAAATATGCTTAAAAAGTTTTGCGCCTTAGGCTGCAACATAAGCCTGAAAGTTCACTTCTTATTTTCGCATCTTGACTGTTTTCCCGAAAATCTCGGAGATATCAGTGAGAAGCAAGGGGAACGATTTCACCAGGACATCAAAACCATGGAAAGAAGATATCAAGGAAGATGGCATACAAATATGATGGCGGATTACTGCTGGTGTCTGCAACGAGATCAGCCTAACGCACAACATAAGAAAACATCAAAGAAGCACCGGTTTAGTCGTCATTAGTCAGATCTACCTTCGTAGTCTTAAGTCTTTGGAATAAGTCCTGAAATGTTTGCAAGTAAACAAGGTAAATATATTTTGTTTCTTTCATTTATTTTTTTATTCTTTCATAAACAAGCAATATGCTTGTCCAAGAGCTAGGAGCTATTTAATTCTGCTTTAATTAGGTTTTACTCTATCACCTAAAGATTTCGTGCTACAAGGGGTGTTGTAATACCTCATCTGTCCCCAAATGTTAACCACCCATTGATGGGAGGGGAGAGAGTATTTTGCTGGGAACGGGACTGGTTGTTATATATATTTACCCTACATTATTATGTAAGCGTTACTGTAGTCTACTGTATAACAACAAAATTTATGGTTTAGCATGTGCAATCCAATGTTGGTCTCGATAAGATGGTTCACATTTGGGGATAAATGGGGGATTTATGACACACCCTGTACTAAGAAAACCATACGTGATAGGAAAACCTAACTATATTTTTGAGATCAGCGCACTCAAATTATATAGAATCACCAACTAGTTTGTAAAAATCGATCGACAAGTTTTCAAATGTGTACTGGTGTTATATTTATGAATTAATTCACATTCACTTACTATCGTCAATTACAGTTTAATTAAAGTACATTAATTACATTACATTAAATTATTACATTTAATAACAATTTTACAATTAACTATAGTTTTACAGTGTTTCATATTTATAGACAATTAAGATGTTCGGAGTATAATACAAAGTACATACGCACATACGGTATATCTATATATATAACAACACGCATAATGATGTTTTATAAATTCGAAGCAAGCGAGAGGAGATTTTCACCTCAAAAGCGCGCTCGCTTTCACCTGGTGAGCGGAATTCGAACACTTCCGTCAGCATGAACGAATATCTAGCGAGGAATTAAATAAATAAAAGAAAAGTAAAAAGAATACATGTGGTCGTATGTACATGTACGTAACTATGTACGTAATCATGATCATTAGGGATATGTACGAATGCATAAACAATAGGTAGCTGAATGAATAATTAAAAAAATTAACAAAAGATAAAGGTCAAGAAAGAACATGGATGTATGAATGAACAACATATAAATAATGACGTATAGAGTGTAAAGTTTTCATTATTATGTTAAAGAATTTACTATACATTGTATACTAGAGATATGATGAAGGGAAATTAATGACGTGAAAATGTGAAGGGAATTAAGCTACTTTATGACGTCATAGTTATTCAAATTATGTCATACGTCAATTCATAATTAATACGCCATAGTTATTTAATTCGTACGTACAGTACAAGTCATTATTGCGGGAAATTAGAAGAGATGAATTAGAGAAATACACTAATGAATAGAGAAGTACAAACAAGGGTTCAAATCATACCACATTCAATGTGCATGCATAATCTTATAAAATTTAGGGATGAGGGTTACATGCAAGACATCAATAATTAATTACAATAAATTCTATAATAAATGGAAAATGGAGATACGTGTAATATTGTGATGGAAATGTTAAACGTTCTAAACCGTCGATTGTCTTGTTTGTACTTTAAGGGAATGAAATTAAGGGACATTCGCTTAAAACAACGAACCTTCAATGACACAATATGGATTCGACTTAACTATAGAAATGGTAGGTCGCATGGTTGTGAAACTGCAGAAATAGAAAGCAACAAATAAAAATTTTATCCAAAGTCGCGTTAGGCGATTTTGGTTCTTATGTAAAAATGAATATTTGATTATATAGGAATTATTCATTGTTCATTTTTACACAAATATATATATATATATATATATATATATATATATATATATATATATATATATATGTGCCGAAATAACCAAGAAGGAAACAGACAATAATTAAAAGCAAGTGCACTAATTTACAGCTCAAAAGGAAGATTAGCTGGGTGTGCTAAGACATCTCAAAAATAATTAAAATGCTGAATCAAATAAAGTTAAGTAAAAATAAAGTTTAATCAAAGAGTTACAATAAGAGAAAATGCCAGTTAGGAAGCCTGGCAAATTATAATCACAAAGCAGATATCCTGACAGTTTTCAAAAGTAAGAGTGCTAAGACATCGTCTGCCGTCACTGGGTCTCGAGTCCGGGCCCGCAGGCAATTCTTAAAAGTTTTTAATATTTCTAAAATCCAACTACAGAGCTGTCTTTAAATTTTTAGTTATCGAGAATTGTACAAATAAAAACACACCATATATATATATATATATATATATATATATATATATATATATATATAATACCGAAATAACCACGAAGGAAACAGACAATAATTAAAAGCAAGTGCACTAATTTACAGCTCAAAAGGAAAATTAGCTGGGTGTGCTAAGACATCTCAGAGAATAATTAAAAGCGAGTACGCTAATATACAGCTCAAAAATAAGATTAGCTGGGTATGCTACGCTTCGTCTGCCTGTAACGGGTCTCGACCCCGCAGACAAATCTTTATAGTTTTTAATATTTCTGTTGTATCTATATTGTGTAAAGGTGTGTATACACTTCCGCTTAAATCAGAAACTAATTTTCAAAACAATTATTATGGCACTTATAAGTTAATTAACACTGAAATCGCCTTTGCTTTCGATGGCTTCGGCTATATTATTATAAACGAGAAAGAGCCCTGGGCCGATATATATATATATATATATATATATATATATATATATATATATATAGGCTAGGTTAGGTTAGGATATATTATTATAAACGAAAGAGTCCTAGGCCAATGTGTATATATATTATGTCCCGTTTAGGTTATATTATTATAAACGAGAAAGAGTCCAGGGCCGATATATATATATATATATTATGTCCCGATTAGGTTATATTATTATAAACGAGAAGGAGTTCTGGGATTAATTTTTTCGTTGTAGAAAAACTCAGAATAAAGCTAGGTTAGGCTAACAGCAAATTGTAAGCACAAAGCGGATATCCTTTCACTTCGCTTTATCACGAATTTTAAAAATTACTTAGCAATGAATGAACCGGAGTACATAACCACAAATTAAATACATCTTTGCGAAGTCGTTAGCGGGAAAATCGTTCTCGTTGCCACAAATTTATGTAACAACCTAAGTTGAGAGTTCATTCTAGTCAACAGTGTTGAAAAGGTGGAGCGCAGCCGTTGGGTAGAAATCTCCATCTTCAAACAATTCGGGAGAGCTGTATAACTGACTCATGGTGGATATTTCTAAAGCACTAAGCGAAAAAAAATACTGAAATGAGGTCCTGAGATGAAGTGCCCCCTTTTATAAATGGGGCTCGTGATTGTGATCAACCTACAACACACGAAACGTGAGCTTCCTATTGTCTATCGGTGAATTTTGGCCGGGTATTGACGCGTAGCCCGCATAGCGGCCAACCATAGGTTCTAGGCTCCGCCGACAGGGCTGTGATTGGCTGCCCCGTGAAATCTGGGGCGTATCAGATATTCCCATTCGTAGAGAGAGAGAAACACGTTGTTGTTTGATCTTGTATTCGGCCCCGAGAGAGAGAGAGAGAGAGGAACTTGACGGGGATGGTTTGTGAATTTATTTATGGTGACCTATCTAAAATAGGATCGGAAAAAATTTAGTGCCTCTGAAATATAAAACATCTCAAACTGGAAGGTAATTTCAGAATCAATTAGCCATGAAGGTAAAAATCATCAGTGCGCGAAGCTCTTTCTCGCACATATAAAAGTTTATTGTATCCCTGCGTTATCATACGATATACTAAATAAATTTAAAAAATGGCAGAGATGGGTGGTGGATGCGGTTCATTAACCCCCAAAGTTTAGATCATAAACTTAGCGGAAAGAAGTTTATCTAAGGGATATATATATTCCATAAATATTTATGTCCTATTGTTCAGCTGTTTACTTCATTTACTTAGGAAATGTTCAGGAGGGATTTCGTTTATACTGCCCTACCTTCTCTCCATTTCCCTCAGGCTTTAAACTCCAACTTAGCCCTACTTTTAAACGGGGTGTGTATATATAAGAGAGAGAGAGAGAGAGAGAGAGAGAGAGAGAGAGAGAGAGAGAGAGAGAGAGAGCGAGGAGAGAGATTTGTACATATATAGGATCACCTTTGCTTTCAATGGCTCCTGCCCGAATTGTTCATTCTAACGAAGGTGAAACTTTTTACCCAGCCATAGACCTACTTTTTAACGGGGTATACATAAGAGTGAAAGAGATAGCGAGAGAGAGCGAGAGCGAGAGCGAGAGCGAGAGCGAGAGAGATCCCTGCTAGGGAACCATGGCTACCCCTTTATCTACCAACCGTGGAAGGACGCGCCGCCACCGGGTCTCGAACCCGGCGCATATAATCGTGTGTGCGTAATATTTTATGGGCGTATAGACGGGTGTGTACGTGCCAAAACGAGGTATACACTGTGCCAACTGGCTGATGGTGCCTGTAGGCACTGGATGATTAAGCCAACTGGCTGATTAGGGGCCTATAAGACAACGTCCGCTCGGCTGAAATCTTAATATGCGCTTGGCTCCTGCCAGGCGAACACCTCTCTTCCTCTCTCTCCTTCTCCTCTTTCTTTTGGGGGATAACTCCGCTCCAAGTTGCATAACACCTTGTTTCTCTTGCAACAACCCTCTCTCCCTTTAGGGGGTGCCTTGCAACAAGAGGGGGTTGGCACTGCAACATTGATCAACATTTGCAATTGCACTCTCTCCTTTTGCGCCCATACTACCAGCGACAAAGCCGCTCGTGTAGCCATGGCAGTACCCTACAGGGCCGAACCAACCTGTGAAGGCGCCCCGTGCAAGGCATTCTTTATGCGCCCCCCACCATCGTATTAAATTCGGAACATATACAAATTGATTATGATAGAAATACATTATTAAAAATACAAATTTCATTCTACGTGGCATCTCTAACACCAACAATTTTGCGGCCCCCCACACGTCGGCGCCCTGGGTGGCCAAACCGCTGGCCCCTGCCTTGGTACTGCCTGGTACACCCTATATATATTTCCCGTTTCATTTTTGTATTTTTCCAGATTTCAAAGACATAAACCGAAGTCTGTGTGTGTGTGTGTGTGTGTGTGTGTGTGTGTGTGAGAGAGAGAGAGAGAGAGAGAGAGAGAGAGAGAGAGAGAGAAGTATCACATCCCAAAAGGAGAAACAATTTGGACTTTTCGCATAAATATTTTCAAGAGAAACTTTTCGCCCAATTTGTGAACCAAAGTCATACACTGAGAAACTATATAATCGTATATATATGTTACAGGGAATCTGTGTAACTAGGGATTCTATGAAATCCCTAAAATGTTCAGGGATTTCATGTAAGGTTAAGTCGTGATATTTTCGTTAAACCTACTGGAAAATTATTGTATGCCCGGTTAGATTAATTGAATGTCCAGTTAGATGAATTGTACGCCCTTGACGATTGGTTAGGTTAAGTCGTGATATTTTCGTTAAAACTAACAAAAATATCATGACTTATCCCTACATGAAATCCCTAGTTACACAGATTCCCTGTAACATATATATATATATATATATATATATGGGAATGAACTCAGAATGGTACCATATATGTATACACTGATGCGACATGTTTTTGGAGGGTTAATTTTTTTAAACTTTTTTGTGTGTGAAAAAAACGATACCGTATTTTATGTTTTTTAATGATGCTGAAAAGTAATTTTATTTGAAGTGTGAATCTAAAATTGATCACATAATGTAAAAAAACTTTTGACGTAACTTAGGATCATATTAACTCTTACCACTGAATATACAGGGATGTCTAAGAAATAATAGTGCAAAAATAATTGGTAATTTTTCTTATTAATTACTATGTATTTGATATATATATATGGTTGTTTATAATTCCAAACTGTCCACGTTTAGGACAGTTTCACAAGATGACTATCATTTGTCGATACAATGCGTATTCGACGCTCGAACTCCATTAGAACATTAGCAAGATGCTCTTGTGGAATGGACCCTGGACCCAGTGACCTCTGATTCTTTGATGGAGTTCTGACAGACTACTCGGTTTGTCACAATACACGAGTGTTTTAACATACTCCCATAGATAAAAATCCAAAGTGGTTAAGTCAGGTAATTGAGGTGGCTATGCTATCGGTGTACCAGGGCTTATTCAGCTCTAAGAAAAGGTTGCATCTAGAAAGTTGCGAACAGTAGCACTTCTCAGCAACAGCAACACTTCTCATGTCACCTTCAGTATTTCTTAGTTAGGGAAGAAAAATAGCATGTAACATGTTAAATATATTTCCATCATCAATAAAACGAACCGATTATGTGTTCCTGTAAAATAGTACACAGAAAGTTAACGTGAATCCCGTTCATGTTGATGTGTTTCAGTGCTGAATAGGCCACTTCGATCACCCGAATCAACCCTTTTGAACTTTTATCTATGGGGTTATGTTAAAGTACTTATGCATCATGAAAAACCAGGTTATCTGGCAGAACTCTTGTCAAAGAATCAGAGATTATTGGATCCATTCCACGAGGGCACCTTACTGGTGCTCTAATGAAGAATTGTTTTACAACTATAGATTTTATAGCATACAGTAAGGGGTCTCCTTTTTTTTGGCAGACCCTGTATATATATATATAATATATATAACTTTCATTTTCATATACTGTATATTAGAGAGAAACAATGACTATACTGTATATACGTAAAGATTAAAACCTGCAGAGATAATAAATATTTTATCTCATTTACCCTTAAAGCGCTACAAGTGGCCCCTGAAGAGCTCCTTTCTTAATATTCGGAATTACGAACCCCATTAAAGCATATTGGTCAAGTATCAGCCTCTTAGTAATCCCATGGAGAGCCATAAAAGCAACCTTATTACGACCACAAAAGTAAATTAACACCAGCAATAAGTTCTGTTTCTTTAGTCTTGGGACACACATACATTTGGCTTCCTTACGAAACCGCGACAGTTTCACATTTTCAGTTGTAAATGGCGACATTTAACCTTATCTAAATAACAACGTAACCAAGCATAACCTTAATTATAAACCTTTTTCAATAATGATTCATTTTAAGCACGTTCTTGTCGCGGTTTTGTAAGGTAACCAATACCGCAAACACACTGATAGATTATACATGTTGAAATGTAGGTGTGGGTGTTCGAAGCTGTAATATTACTGCAATTTCTGTGAGAACATAACGAAAACTCATTTTTTAAGTTTTTTGAATGAGTAATAATGAAATATTCAGACTTTTCGCATAAATGTTTTCAAGATAACTTCTTCAGAGAAATTATAGACCAAATTATGCAATATACTATACACTGAAGGTTTCTCTATTAGCGTAATTCACAGTTTTTATACCGTAATAAAACGTGGATATACTGAACAGACAGACCAATGCTGTTTCTTTTTTTAACCAAAATTCAACAGTGAGGGATGAAATGCAAAATTTTATTTCGTATTTCAGAATCTCAGTTCATTTCGAACAACAGAACCTCGAAACATACATAATAACTAATTAATTAATGAATAGCAATGTACGGCACTAATTAACATTAAAGCTTATTCTTTAGTTTTCCGAGATTTTTATGTCCCCAACCACATTCGTAAATTTGGAGGGGGCAATACTGGATTCAACTTATTTCTGGGGTTCATATAATAAATAAAAGCTTATTGGTGAATTTTCTTTTTTTTTCTCCTTCTTATTTAATTTTGTTCAGTTTTTTGGAATGAGTAAAGTAAGATTAGATATTTTTGTTAAGCGATAAAATTTATAAATTCACTGTCAATAAATAAAGGCGGTGAAGAGTTAACCAAACCGAATAAATTAATTTTGAGAATTTATATTTCAGATTCAGTTAAAAGCGTAATTTTATTAGACGTAAAAAATATACAGTTTCATCTATAAATTAACTAAGTACAGTATAACGGTCAAAACTTTATTCTTTTTACTTCGCTTACTTTTACGGACATTTTTTCAGGGCTTTCCTCCCATTTCACTGACATCCTTGGTGAACTAGCTTACAACTTTTTTATCCTAAATGTTAACTAGGGCAAATTGCACAGCACCGTACTCGTATCTCCGATCGCCTTGGAGATAGGCCCAACATTCTGGATTTATTTCTTACCTCTCATCCTTCTTACTCTATGAAACTTTTCTCTCCGTTGGGCTCCTCCGATCAAAATCTTATATCTGTTTCCTTTCCTATCGCTCCAATTCGGCCTTTGGATCCTCCCAAGAAAAGGTGCCTTTGGCCGCTGATTGGGAGGCCCTTAGGCAGTGCTTCTGTGATTTCCCATGGAATGATTACTGCTTCCGTGGCCGGGGCCCTTCTGGCTGTACTGAGCGTATCACAGAGTTGATTCTCTCGGGCATGGAGGCGTCCATTCCATATTCTATTCCTACTACTAATGCAAAAAAACCTTGGTTTAACTTTACTTGTTGTAATGCTATCCGCAACAGAGAGGAGGCCTTCAGAAGTTACCGTCGCCATCCAACTCCTGACTCTCACTCCGCTCATATTTCTGCCCCGAATCATGCAAAATCTGTTATTCGACTCGCCAAAAAATTCCTTCATCCGACAAAAATGTGAAAATCTATCCAATTCTAATTCTTCTCGCTCTTTCTGGCATCTAACTAAGGACCTCTTCAACAACTTTACTTCCTCTTCTTTCCCTCCTCTTTTCCATTCCGACGGTACAGTTGCCGTCTCTTCTCCTGACAAAGCTGAACTCCTCGCTCAAAATTTCGCTTACAATTCAACCCTGGACGATTCCGGTGCTGTCCCTCCATCTCCTCCCCCCCTCTGACTTTATTATGTCAGAAATTAGAATCTCTTCTAAAGATGTTTTTTCTGCCCTATCTGGGCTCAACTCTAGGAAGGCGTATGGTTCTGATAGTGTTCCTTCTGTTGTTCTTAAGAACTGTGCTGACACCCTGACAAGGCAAATTCTTTCGCCTTTGTCTCTCATCTGATACTTCTCCTTCCTGCTCCTTTATTCAGCCTGTCCCAAAGAAGGGCGACCGTTCTCAACCCTCCAACTATCATCCAATTGCTTTCATTTCTTGCCTTTCCAAAGTTTTTCAATCTATCCTTAATCGGAAGATTCTTCAATACCTTTCTTCTCACAATCTTTTTTCAGATCGTCAGTATGGATTCCGCAAGGAAAGCTCTACTGGCGATCTTCTTGCATATCTCTCTGACTCTTGGTCATCTCCTTTTGGGATTTCGGTGAAACTTTTGCTATTACGGTAGACATATCAAAGGTTTTTGATGGAGTCTGGCACAAATCTTTAATTTCCAAACTGCCCTCCTTCAGTTTCTATCCTTCTATCTGTGCCTTCATCTCTAATTTCCTTTCTGGCCAATTTATAGCTGCAGTTGTAGATGGCCACTATTCTTCTCCTAAAGCTATTAACAGTGGTGTTCCTCAGGGTTCTGTCCTGTCACCCACTCTTTTTTTTTTATTTATTAATGATCTTTTAATTCGCACTTCCTGTTCCATTCACTCCTACACCGATGATTCCACCATTCACTTCTCCACCCGTTTCCAAAAGCGTCCCTCTCAACAGTCACTCCATGATTCATGTAGTACGGCTATGGAGCACCTGACCTTTGATCTTTCTGCCATCTCTGATTGGGGCAGAGAAAACCTTGTGGCTTTCAATGCCTCAAAAACTCCGTTCCTCCATCTCTCTACTGGTCACAATCTTCAACACGACTGTCCCCTTACCTTCAACAACACACAAGTCAATCCTTCCTCTTCTCTTAACATTCTTGTCGTTTCCTTTTTTTGTGATCTTTCGTGGAAAGATCACATATACTCTCTATCTAAAACAGCTTCTAAGAGGTTAGGTATGCTGTACCGCCTTCGCGGTTTCTTCATCCCCACTCAGTTGCTGTCTCTGTAAAGGGGTCTTGTTCGCCCCTGTATGGAGTATGCTTCTAATGTGTGGGGTGGTTCAACCCACACAGCCGTTCTTGACCGGATGGAATCAAAGGTGTTTCGTCTCATCAATTCCCTGCCTCTTACTGATTGTCTTCAATCTCTCTTTCTCTTCGCCGCAATGTTGCCCCACTCTCTCTTTACTATCGCTATCATAACGGATATTGCTCTTCTGAACTCTCTAACTGCATGCCTCCTCCTTTAAGGAGAGCACGCAGCACCAGACTTTCTACACTTTCTCATTCTTTTTCTGTCCAACTATATAATGCAAGGGTCAATCGGTATTTTCAGTCTTTCATCTACTCAACCGGTCAACTCTGGAACAATCTTTCTCAATCCATCTTTCCCTCTGTCTATAACTTCCCATCTTTCAAACGCAGTGTCTAGGCCTTAGCCACTCCTTCCTGCATAAAAAAAATATCCAGAAAAAGGTCTATCCATGGAGAGATAATGATAACATAGTTCAATTTTTTATTACAAAAATAAACATGAATCAAGTAAATTTAGGGATTTTCTTAAGAACATACAAAACATAATGTTCAAATTATAAGGAACTGACAATTGTTTAAGTAAATAAATATATATTTACTGCATCACAACCATAACATTATTATACACAATTACTCAATACTTGGTCCATCCTCCGTTATTATTAATGACCTCTCATAACCTATTTGGAACAGATGTCACGTGATTGTAGATGACTTGTGGGTTCGTGCGGAAAAGTTTCCACTCTGCCATGGTGTGTTCCAGCAGCTCCGCTCTTGCCCAGGCTCCCAAGCGTTAACCACATTTGCCCACACATTTTAGTCACACCCCTTGGTGGGCCAGTTCAGCAGTTTGACATCTCGTTATTCCTGAAACCACCGTCTGGTGATCCTGGCAGTATGAACAGGACAGTTATCCTGTAATATATACAGTATGTTAACCCTCCGTCTATGGCCTTCGGTGGTTCAAGGTTGACGGGGGTTCTGGTTAGGTGGTAGCATCGGATTTTCTCACTCTGGGGTAGCTGGTACCGTGTAGGGAATCGCACTAGTTTATTTTATACTACACTCCGATTTCTTTTTGTAGTGGATCTGAGTATTCTGTGAAAACTAACTAAATAGTGTGACGGTTTCCCGATTCTTCTTTTAGCGAAACGGGAAATAAGTTATTCTACAGGGTGTCCCATAACATAAGTCCGGCATCATAGGAAAAATAATAAAAAAAGACAAAACAAAAGCTTTTATTCACAGAACGTGCTCAATATGTCCACCACTGTTTTCAATACACAAATTCAGACGTGATACCCAGTCAGCAAGCACACGGTGAATGATGTCAGGAGTAATGGTGTTACATGCCCCAATAATGCGCTGCCGCAAATGTTCAACACTCCTAATTTTCTCTGCGTATACCAGCGCTTTCAAGTGGCCCCAGAGATAAAAATCTAGTGGCGTGAGATCCGGGCTTCTAGCTGGCCATTCCACAGGCCCTCGACGTCCTATCAAATGATCAGGGAATTGTTGGTACAGGTATTCCCTTACTTGGGTGCTGTAATGTGCAGGAGCGCCGTCTTGCTGGAACCATGTTGGGAAATTTCCTTCTTCGTTCAAGACACTGGAAAATGCTTCTTCCTTGAGCATATGTAGGTAGGTGCCTCCAGTGACATGTTCATCGAAAGAGAGAGGGGGGGGCCTATGATGCGATCCTTTCAAATGCCACACCATACCATCACTCGAGATGCACCTTCTTCCTTTGAAGAGGTATACCAGTGAGGGTTGTTTTGAGACCAGTAGCGGGTGTTCTGTCGATTTACCTCACCATTTCCATAAAAAACAGCCTCGTCACTGAACAGAATGATGGACGGGAAATTGGCATCCCGAGCATATTGTTCCGTAGCCCATTCACAAAATTCCATCCGCAGGTCGGGATCATCTTCGCTTAATTTCTGTAAGATCTGAAGTTTATATGGATGCCATTTGTGAGCCTGAAGAATGCGATGGATGCTACTTTTCGACACTCCTGTCTCGGCTACAATCGCCGAAGAGACTTATTGGGACTTCTGTTAAAATGAGCCAGGATAGCAGTCGCTGTATCATCGTCAGTGGACCTCCTTGAAGGTCCACTGCGTGGTTTATCTTCTGTGGATCCTGTTTCCTTAAACTTTGCAGCAAGTCTGCTAACACAACTCTGTGTTATTGGCTTGCGGTCTGGATGCAGTCTGTTAAATTCAGCAGCGGCCTCTCTTTGACTCCGATTTCCTATGAGTAGAATTATCTGTATTCGTTCTTCCTTGCTCACAGACATTATGGCCTGTAGAAAGAGAAAAATGTGAATTATGGTTTGTAGAAATAGAAAAATATGAATTTCTCCTATGATGCCGGACTTATGGGACACCCTGTATTTTAGGACTAAGTTCTCTGGAGAAAACAGAGCTCAAAGGAGAAGACAAAGAGATCCTCTGACTGAATTTTACTGCTTCTAAAATATTACAGGTAATGATGCTTCAGCTTGTTCAGATCAGAATAATCAGAATGATAATTTGAAAAATTACAAGAGTTCATATACTAATAATTTGGTGACATTATTATTTAATGTTGACCTCTTTTGTTTTTTAATCTCAATTGGCTGAATTTTTTCTTTTTGCAAAATATTTGAAGATAAATGTAAATGTTGGCTGTAACAGCATAATGGCAGATAAGCAAGATATTTGAAGATGAAGTCATATTTTTCTTTTAAACAGCATATTTATAGATCTGATGTTATCATGATTTACTGAGTTAACTAAAAATGGAAATTGACATATGCATTTTATTATGGATTAAAATTAAACATGCATATGACCCAAAATTAAATGCTTCAAATTTTAAATTGTGTTAATTTAGACTTTTGGCAAGTTATGACTTCATCTTTAACAACTAAGAGGGAATGTATAAAAAAATTAATATTGCAGAATTTAACACGATTACATGATAAAACAATCTAAAAAATTATTAGGTAATTTAAAAAAGAAATAATTCATCAATTACTTAGCAAAAATAAAATTGAAAGAAAATTTCCAAACTTGTATTTTATATACAGTTAGAGTGTTACACGAGTTTGGACTTTATATGCAAAAATGAATGTTAGAATTATTAATTTTTACATATATATGAATAATATATATTATTTAATATATTTCGTTGCTGGGTTTAAATCACAGTTTAAAATTAGATGCTATTCGAATCGTAATCTGACACGCCGAATTACAGTGTCCTTCGAATTTTGGGATCATTCATGATGCAATACTTTTTGTCATATCGTGATTCGATATTAACACTTACATGGGCGTCGATTGCGGGGGGGGACGCAGGGGACATGTCCCCCCCCACTTTCGTGGATGAATTGCTATAAATGGTAACTATTAATGGCACCTAATAAGACGTTATATGTCATATTATATGCATATGCAAATGTAATAGCAATATTATAAATTATTGCCATGAACACCAGGGTATATTTATCATGGAATTTAGCAGTCAATTTGCATTTTAATAATTGCACGTAGCATGTGTGTGTTCTTGGTCATTAAATACGCGAAATGAAAATATGTTAAATAAATGGTTTTGTTACGTATCATTTTCGATATCAAAGTGTGATCAAAGTGCAGTTTATTTGTTTTCTATTTGTTATAATGTTATATAATGTTTCAGACCAACAAAGACCCTAGGATCCACTCATGGCTGGTCTACCTAACTGTGTTCGTAATTGTGTATTGTGCATGTCCTCCGTGGTGGCGGAGGGGACCTACAATTTTACGTGGGTTCCGAACCACAAAGAACATAAGAACATATGAAATTTTTATAGTGGCACACTAGGGGCCACTTCGGCCCATCGAGGTGGCTCCACTATGTAAAAACTGCCTGTACATTGGCAACAACCAATTTTTACAAAACTAAATATTATCAATTTAAAACTAATTAATTATCAATTTAAAACTAAAGATAGAATCTCTGGCTCCAGAGGATCAAGTCATAATAGACTACTATTATTATTATAATTATTTCACTATTATTATTTCACGAACATATTTTGTAATCAGTTCATGTACATTGACCTCTGTTGTCTACAAGTAATAAAAGATTTATTTCGGTTAAACATATGTGTGATATTATGTTACATGAAAGATTAAATCTTATAAATAGTTTGTATTGTGTTTCTTATTTCTGCAAAAAAAATGTTTAAATAACGAAAGAATAAAATGATTAAATACAATTGAGTTTTTTCAACATACTGAGAAAAATACAAAAAGTGGGTAAATGGTAAATTACGACATTGATATATTACACGCAACAGCTACTCAGAGTATTGTTTGATTCGCTGTTTGAAGGCGAAGTGTCCCCCCAACTATTTTAGAGCATTCGACGCCTCTGACACTTACAAATAAGTGTTGTATTCCTCTACGTTATGGCTTCATCTCGTAATATCGTCGTTTTTGGTGTAGCGAAAGGAGAGGGAGGACGAGAGGGGGGTTAGCAAGAGGGAGAGGGAGAGGGAGAGGAGGAAAGGGAGGGAGTGAGGGTGGGGGAGAAAGAGGGACTGCGTTTCTTCTACATCTCGGAGAGGGTGGAGCGGAACTATTGCAGGGGATTCTACGTATCATTTGGTAATTGAAACTTAATTATCATCAGCAAAGGTAAATGAGCAAATAAATATGTACTATGTTTAAAACCACGCAGCATGGAAAAAGTTATAGTACTTACAATGTAGTTAATGTGTCGTGCTTTTACATGAAGGTTAATGTACCCGATGCTTTGGAGTAGAACATGAAGCATGTGGCTCTCATGCATATGTGCAGGTTTATATAGGTGATGCTGATCTTATGACGTCACGCTCAATTAGTTCACTGATTACGAATCATTACGAATCCAGTATCAGTAGTTCCAAACTTGAACATTTTTATCTAAATAATACTAATACCATTCATAGTTTGTTACTGAAAAACTGTTTGATTGTATTATATGTGCACTGAAAATATTGAATATTGTTATCTTTGTAGTGAAGTTTATTATCATGGTTTTCACATTATCCAGATGTACATAATTGGCAATTCACATTGCGTGTTATAGTACGTTCTTAAACGATTTAAGACGTCAGATATCAGTTATAAATAATCACAATCCTTTCTGCGGTCGACTAAGTTTGGCTTGTAGTTTGAGAGTTATGAATCATTAAATTAAGATTTATAATGTTCACAATAATCAAACAGATCTGAAAAGATGTGACAATATCTGTCAACAATATCAACACTCATAAAGTGGAACGGCAAAATTCCCAACGTCTTACGAAATCATAATGTATATTTTAGAGTAAGTAATAAGGTAGCATTAGAAACACAAATTAGAATTAGCATTAGCACTCAAAACAGACTTGCGCGGTATGAGTTGTTTAGAAAATTATATTTTAGTAAAGCCCATGGTATGAGAGTTAAGATACAGTGCATAATTTGTATCTGGCACGTCGGGCGCCTATTTATTGATTCCTCAAAGCGAAGTTTGAAAGCTGTCTTACTGTATAATGGAAACAAAGTTGCCTCTCTGTCTATAGGGCATTCAGTTAATTTGAAAGAGACTCATGGAAATCTTTCATTTCTATGGAAAACATACGTATGGGTAGTTGGGAGGTAACGAAAATGGTCCACTGAGTAGGTAGGTAGTTAATCTAACAATTATTAAATTCCTTTTATGTCAATAACTGGGTGGATGAAACCAATTGGTTGCTCACCAGAGTTATTCTCCACATTAGTATTTATATACTGTGTGATAGAGCGTGCTCGGTAATACACATACATTACCGATCAACCAACTGAAAAAAAACCAAGAGGACGCTGGTGGAAAAAGCCCCGCGGAAAAGAAGGAACGGGTGAACAAGACGGAACGGAGAGAAGAAAGAGGCTAAACAACGGAAAAAGATCCCCACCAGCAAGTACGCTCTCAACAATTGAGAAAAGAGAAGAGGGACTGTCTAGTAACACTCGGTAAGTGATCAGTTCTGTTTTTTAGCCCAGTTAATTAAGGGACATAAATTAAGCTGGGTCAGACAAATTAGGCCTACATTGTGGTCTAAGACATAGCATCAACTCATAGCTTAACAAAGGTGAAGGTAAATTACCCTAACCTAATTTGGTGAGGAATCCTACCGTGGACCTCAAATTACTCTGCCCGCTCTGGACCATTTCCGGAATCTCTAGGCTGACCCCTACAAGGCTAGGCTTAATCTACTCTATAGCTAGACTGGAGATATTAGGGGTGGGTTAATTGGGGACCAATTCATACAGAGCATTTATCACATTGGTGGACCGTGCGGGGAATTTACATACTTTAGGTTTAACCTTAACAAAAATTGCAGAATTAGGCTAAATGGTCTAGCTTAAACCTAACCTAATCAAGCCTAAAGTAACAAACTTGCCTAATTAGGTCTACAACCTAGGGCCTAACTAGGAAACATTTACATTTAAGGAGTCCCATTCTTTTATAAGCTTAGAATTGAGTGGCACATAAATACTTTGGGGGATTTAACTAAATTTAAAACTTGACTGTTTTGTCTGATTACTCAATTTATTTGATCTCTCATCTCTGATAATTTCTTCTTGCCCTATATTTCATTACGATCCCCAGTTAAACAATTTTGACTTAAACATGGACAGTGAGGAATTGAAACAATTAAAAAAGAAAAAGTGGGGAAAGTTGGGCGCTGTTACTAAGGCCATCAACACTTTTAACAATATTACACAACCAGGCAAGGAAGATTTAGAGTATGTAATTCTTAAATTGGATAACTTTAAGAAGGATATAATAGCCATTGATGAGAGTATTTCAAAGTTAATTGAACCTGAAATGGCTGATGAACAACTTATAGACCTTTACTCTGATGAGCATCAGATACTCTCAATTGAACAGCACATAAGGAGATTACAGTCTCGTTTGACCGACTTAACACCAAATAAACCTATTTCTGATTTTAATCAAAGTAGAGCTAACTTTCAACAAAATTTAAGTGGCATGCCAAATCCCAAGTCACAAGAATTTAGGGCTAAGTTACCCACTTTGCTAGTACCAACATTTGATGGGGACACGGTACAATTCCCAACTTTCATTGAAAAATTTGAGAGTTCAATAGGTAATAAACCTTATATTCCAACTGTTGATAAGTTTAGCTACTTAACTAGTTTCCTTAAAGGTTCAGCCTACGTATAACATGATAGCCTATTTACCAGCTGTGGGTGATTCATATGAAATAGCTATTGATCTCTTGAAACGTAATTACATTAATAAAGATGAGATTATATTTGAATTAGCTCAACAAATTGTTGATTTTGCACCCGTAAAAGATAACCATAGTGATATGGAAAAGTTTTATTCAAAATTAGAAGCTATTATGGGACAACTGGTTAGCAATGAGATAGATGTTAAAGCTTCATCTTGGATTATACAAAGCGCAGTTCATAGGTGCCTTCTTAAAACCATTTCATTGTTTAATGATGCTTACCATGATGTGAACATAACTGATATCCACATCTGGCTCGACAGTGAGATTTGTCTTGCCTGGATACGGAATGATAGCATTAATAATAAGAACATCTTTGTAAGAAATAGGCTAAAAGAAATAGCTGAAGGCTAATGAAAGCTTACAAGTCAACTTTCACTATGTTCCAACTAAACAAAATCCAGCAGACTTTCTGACCAGAGGTTTATCCTACAAGTTGTTGAAGTCAAACAAAACTTGGTTCATGGGACCTAAGTGGCTCTGTAATACAGACCAATGGCCTGTGGAACAAGTTAACTTTGAATTAAATTTAACCTTTTCGAATGAAAAGGTTGAACCAATCACTAATTATGAACATTATTCTGATTTCAGCAAACTTGTCAGGGTCACAACCTACTGTTTGAGGTTTGCTCACAACTGTTTAACTACAATTAACAAACAGCTAAATAAGAACAATTACAATTATACAGAAGTTGCAACCAAGTACTGGATAGGGCATGCACAACAAAAGGAGTACAATAAAGAGTTAGAATTCTTGACTAATGGGAAACAAACAAAAGAGCCTGTACCATCAGTCGTTGTGGATCTAAACTTGTTCAGAGATGAGGAAGGTCTTCTAAGGTGTAAAGGGAGATTAGACAAATCAAAACTGTCTTACAAAAGCAAACATCCAATCCTTTTACCAAGATTTAGCTATCTGACAACATTAATCATCAGACAAACACAGAATGATGTACATCATATTGGGGTACCACAGACACTAACTGCATTAAGAAAAACTTATTGGATACCCAAGGGAAGGATCACTGTTAAAACAGTTCTGAATGAGTGTGTTACATGTAGTCGTATTCATGCTAGGCCCTATAGGAAACCAAATCCTCCTGCTTTGCCAGAGGAGAGAGTTACTCTCAACAGAACCTTTGAGACTGTAAGCATTGACTATACAGGAGCATTGACTGTAGGGGTGGTTGACACTGAACAAAAAATGTACATTGTACTGTTTACATGTGCTGTTTCACGAGCTGTTTATCTGGATGTTGTGGAGGACCTTACAGCAGAATCTTTTGTTGCTGTCTTTAAGAGATTCTGTGCACGACACTCGGTACCCAAGACAGTTTGGACTGACAATGCTACATATTTCAAGGCTGGTGAACAGGTCATTAACGACTTGTTAAGCAATGAAGTCACACAATTATATGTACAAAATTCAAACATAAAGTGGAAGTATATTCCAGTTGCCTCTCCTTGGTATGGTTCTATCTGGGAGAGGAATATACAAACAGTAAAGAATTGCTTGAAGAAAGCAATTGGTAAAAAACAGATACACTTGTTTGAGTTGCTCACTCTCCTGGCTGAGATTGAGAACATCAACAATAGACCACTCACTTATGTGAGTGACAACATTAATGACCCGGAACCATTAACTCCAAGTCATTTGATTCGGGGAGAACAAGTTAGTCTCCTGCCGGACTACAATATAGATTCTTCAGAAGACCCAAACTGGACTCAACGACATGATGAACTCCAGACTAAGTTACAACACTTAACTAGAGTTAAAGCTCATTTCATTAAACAGTGGAAAACTAAGTACTTGATGGGTCTAAGGGAGAGACAAACAAATGACTAAGAAGGATTGGTCTGACACAATTAAGGTAGGGGACCTTGTTCTCATACATGACAGTACTCCAAGACAATACTGGCCTCTGGCTAGAGTTTTAGAACTCAGACCAGGGTCAGACGGGGTAACATGAGTGGTCAAATTAAGGACTTCAACAGGTGACACAACAAGAGACATTCCTTTTTTGTACTCCCTAGAGTCTGGACCCAAAACAATGGACTTTGGAGAGCCCTCTCCACCGACAGTAACAACTGGAGACACTGAACTTCCAGTAACTATCCCCTTGACAGTAGGAGCGGTAACGCATCCTACTACAACATTGAAAGACACAAGACCTCAGCGACAAACAGCGTTAAAGGCGCGACTAGTTTTACAACAAAAGATAAATGCTGGGGAATTGTAATTTTATCTTCTAACTTTCACTTTTCCTTTTCTTATGGTAAAGACCATGAACAGTTTCATCCTATGGATGTATATTTTCTCTTCTAATTAAATGCTACATCTTCTCCATGAGAAGGTGAGGATAGTCACTGTTAATCAGATTAACAGGCATTTACAGTCAAATAGTTAGCTAGTCTACACTCAGACATAAAAATTGGTGACAATGACACCAAGATTTTTATCTCCCGGGGCCACCAGTATATGGAAAACTGATACGTGTGGGTAGTTGGGAGGTAACGAAAATGGTCCACTGAGCAGGTAGGTAGTTAATCTAACAATTATTAAATTCCTTTTATGTCAATAACTGGGTGGATGAAACCAATTGGTTGCTCACCAGAGTTATTCTCCACATTAGTATTTAAATACTGTGTGATAGAGCGTGCTCGGTAATACACATACATTATCGATCAACCAACTGAAAAAAAAACAAGAGGACGCTGGTGGAAAAAGCCCCGCGGAAAAGAAGGAACGGGTGAACAAGACGGAACGGAGAGAAGGAAGAGGCTAAACAACGGAAAAAGATCCCCACCAGCAAGTACGCTCTCAACAATTGAGAAAAGAGAAGAGGGACTGTCTAGTAACACTCGGTAAGTGATCAGTTGTGTTTTTTAGCCCAGTTAATTAAGGGACATAAATTAAGCTGGGTCAGACAAATTAGGCCTACATTGTGGTCTAAGACCTAGCATCAACTCATAGCTTGAAAAAGGTAAAGGTAAATTACCTCAACCTAATTTGGTAAGGAATCCTACTGTGGACCTCAAATTACTCTGCCTGCTCTGGACCATTTCCGGAATCTCTAGGCTGACCCCTACAAGGCTAGGCTTAATCTACTCTATAGCTAGACTGGAGATATTAGGGGTGAGTTAATTGGGGACCAATTCACACAGAGCATTTTTCACATTTCTTTTAAACCAAATAAACTATGAAGAACACAAATGGTTTGTTTGTGGTGATCTTAAGGTGATCGGCCTTCTTTTAGGCCAACAGGCTGGCTTTACAAAATACCCATGCTTTTTATGTGAGGAAAGAATGGCCTCAGAGAAAACAGATTACTCCAGGACAAACAAACATCATTGCTAATCCACTGCTAATCGTAACAAGATACTGTTACCTCCATTCCACATAAAGCTTGGATTAATGAAAACTTTCGTCAAAGGTCTCAACAAAGAAGGATCTGGACACCAATTTTTATGTAAAAAATTAGTTATGCTAAGCTGAAGGAAGTAGTGTTCGTCGGTCCTCAAATAAAGCAACTCTTAAGCGATGCAGCATTTGAAGATGCATTGACAGGTCATGAAAAAGATGCTTGGCTAGCTTTTAAGGCTGTTGTGAACAACTTCCTTGGTAACAGGAAATCTGATGACTACAAAGAAATAGTTAAAGACATGATCCGAAAATATCGTTTTCTGAGATGTAACATGAGTGTTAAGGTACACTTCGTAGACTCTCATCTTGATGCTTTTCCTGAAAACTTAGGTGCGGTAAGCGAGGAACAGGGAGAAACATTCTACCAGGATATTTCAGAAATGGAATGGAGGTATCAGGGAAGATGGGATGTTCGAATGATGGCAGACTATTGCTGGAGTCTAAAGAGAGATGTACCGAAATCAGTACACAAGAGAAAATCGACGAAAAGGAAGTTTATTTAACTACTGACTGTTCTAATAAATTCAATGCGTTACTGTTGAAGAATGATTGGTTCAGTCTTTCACAATTTTTATATATAAATGTACTGTATCTTACTTAAATCCGTATCTACATGTATTATATATATTAGTGTATATATGTAGTAATAATGAAAGTATGTGTGTGTGTGTGTGTGTGTAATGTGTTTCTGGGCAAGCATTACTACTGTAAAATGTTTGAATTGAATAGCATATGCCATATGATTCGTCTGCTCTCTTATCCAATTGGTAACATTTTCTTATCTATACGTTACGTGTGATTGTGGAATATCTAGATGTGAGAGGAAAAAACTAAATATTCAGCTGAAAAGGAGCATGTCTTTAATGCCTAGAATCACTCATCATTTCATTGAAACTCGCAAAAATTTGAATTCGCAAGGCGGTATAATATTCTCTTGAAATAAACAAATGTTATAGTTACTATTATTACGTGATATCCTGAAAATTTCGATCATGACAATAAATCCTAATTTGTAGAGAGAGTAATTAAATAAACAAGTATAGTAGGCAAACTGTTTGCTGTATCATGAACTGAAATAAACTTTTTAAAATTTTATAAATAATTTCAGACCGATTCATCTAATTCAACATTAAAAACATATTAAATTATGAAAACTTAAGGAGACGACTGCTAAAATATAATTAAATAAAGCTTTTATACAGCGACGGTGGGTAACTACGTGTTAATCTAACGGGTGAGGGTAGAGAGGATATGAAATATATCGTGAAGGCTAAGGGTATCACTCTTAACCAGGCGAACCGACGAGTCGTTAACTTTGATTCGTTGAAGAATCTAGTGTGCTTGGAAGATGAGGGAGACCAGCCAATCCAACTAACTGTATGGACCCACAATTTTCGGGCGCAGAAACTGGTGGGCGTGAAGGAACTTAGTGGTACAAAGGTGTGCCGTAATACCAATAGAAAACGTTACCAGGTGCCTGGTACCCATGATACCGTATCCTTTGGATACCACAATCCTTGATTGCTTTATATATATATAATATACTGTATGTACAGGTGGGCGGAAAGTAGCTCCCTAATTTAAATTACATATAAATTATGTATAAATTGTGATTGTATTGTTATATTGTTATGGTGTGTTTCTAAAGTGGTACAATTGTAACGGTAATCTTTTTTTCTCTAAAGTGTTCTCTTTGTGTTCTCTAAAGTGGTACAATTGTAACGTTCATTTTTTTTTTTCATTTCAGATTGAAGGGTAACATGGCTGAGCGTTTAACACTGCAGGAGCGTGCCCAGTTGGCGGCACGGTACGAAGTTTGGCAATCTGTCGTTCGAGTTCAAAGATGGTGGCGGGCCATTCACGGACCACGTGCCCAAGTGGACCCGAAAACAATCAAGAACTGCCACTCGAAGCTCATGACCACGGGTCTGTGGCAGATGTTCGAAGATGTGGTCGCCCTTCGACATCCAGGGCCCAGGAGACGGTGCAGGCAGTTCAGGAAATGTTCGCACGGAGTCCACGAAAGTCAACTCGCCAGGCAGCTCGGGAAAGTGGACTCTCCCGCTACTCAGTGCGAACTGTGCTGAAGAAGGAGCTGAACTGGCGTGCGTGGAAGCCGCATTACTGCCAATCTCTCTCGGACGAGGACTGCGACATTCGCATGGAGTTCGGGGAAATCATGCTGGCTTGGCATGAAGACTGGCCCCATCTCTTCCGCAACATCCTCTGGAGCGACGAGGCGGTGTTCCACGTCGGAGGCTTTGTCAACCGCCACAATTGCCACTACTGGGCAGGAGAGGATCCCATGGTTACCGCTGAAAAACGGCAGAATCGGTTCAGTGTAACGGTGTGGTGTGGTACGACCTCAGATCAGGTTGTGGGCCCGTTCCTTCTGCGCAACACCATGAATGCTGAGCGGTACCTTGCTATGTTGCGAAACGAGGTCTGGCCGGTTGTCAGCACATGGGAGAACATCGACGATCTGATATTTATGCAAGATGGCGCCCCTCCGCACTTCGCTCTTGTTGTCCGTGAGTGGCTGGATGCCCACTTCCCTGGGCGTTGGATGGGTCGTCGTGGTCCACATCAATGGCCAGCCAGGAGCCCCGACTTGACACCGTGCGACTTCTTTCTTTGGGGGTGGGTAAAGGAAGAAATCTACCGCACCAAACCGAGGACATTGGAAGAACTGGAGGACCGAATTCGGGAAGTCATGTCCTCCATCCCGCCGGAGTTCCTGCTAAAGTCAGTGGACGCCATTCCTGGGCGGCTCCAGAAGCTGGTGGAAAGAGTTGGAGCCCACATTGAATTTTAGAGAAAACCTACCATGTATGCCTACCTTTTCATATTATTTCTTCTGAAATAAATGGATAATATACGTATTTTTTTACCAATCCAAAATAGGGAGCTACTTTCCGCCCACCCTGTATATATATATATATATATATATGTCTATTGTTAACGATATGTTTATTTATTACATATATTTGTTTCAATTAGGGTTTCATTTTCTCCATTCTGTGTGCGTATGTACAGTCCTAAGCTCCGCCCACTATAAGCTCAATCAAAGGGTCACATGACTCCTGCTACAACCTGAGTATATATCTACCCCTGCGTACTCAGTTGACCTCTGCATACCCTGGAGGTCAGACGTGTATTTTCTCACGTAGACGAAAAATAGTGATGGCTATTTTTGATATTGCGTGTTCGACGTTTATGAAGTGGTATTCGGTAAAGTCGGAAGGTGTGGTGAATACTGAAAGACGGCCTAGCCATCCCAGATGTTCAAGTACTCTATGGATATTCTGGCGAGACCATTGCCGGATTTTCGCGGCACAAACGATGTAATGGACTACGTTAGGCTAAACTATATAAAACGTACAAATACCGTGAGGTGAAAGAAACAACGCGTGCAGAAGAGAAGCAACGGTCATGGGTAATGAGTCTTGTTGATGAGTGGTTGACAGGTGGTATTATGTCATGTTGCATCATACCGAGTACACGTACCCTGCGATTGAGAATGTAAACCTTGTCATCATGGACAAGCTAAAGTACTTTTACCACTACATTCATATATATTATGACGAGGTTCGCAGTGAAGTTGTGGCTAAAGGCCTGTGTGAGTTTTTAATAGAGTTTAGAGACTAGTATCGACTGTTAAACAAAAGGATAAATACGGTTACATATTTCTCTCAAATAGTGCACCAAATTGTTAATGTGTGGAGAAAATGAACGCCTAGTGCGCATTCCGATAAAACATTAAAACTGAAATTACCCCGTGTCGGAAAAGTTGCCCGGTATAATGGGTACAAGTACACGCGTGATTCATGCTAGAACAAACCCGTACACGATTCAACAGCTTATGGTGTGACTCACTTCCCCCGTTGAGCCGATTCGTCCACCCGTGGCTTATAGTCATCTCAGAGCTTGAACCGAGTGGACGTGCACTCCTCGAATACGATGGAACTTCCTTTGAGAAGCATTCTCAATGCCGTGTACGATGTGTCCGTGACGAAGTCATTGCCCGTGTTCAGGCGTGAAACCGGTGCCATTAACTATGTACTTGAAACGACTTGTAGACAAGGAAACTCTGGTAAACGTATTGTTATTTATTTAAGTGTTGATGAGATGAATAGTGTCTTCGTGATAGTTGAGAAGTGGGGTGAGGACCGTTATAAAATACCTGCAGGTGTAGGTACAAGAAGAGAACAGATTAGTGATGCCCCCTCATATGCCATTGTTTTACGTTGTGTATAAATAACGATCAGCCATGCATTGATATACGACTGATGTGGAAAAATGCATCTGATAATAACGTTCCACACGCGAAACCGATTCATCATCGACAGAATGTTTGAAATCGTCGGATTCCGCAAGCTAAAGCCTATATTAGACGCGCGTGTTACGGATATGATTTATTTTGACACGGTTCTTGAATACGCATACACCGCTCTGCTCGACTGGTTTATCGAATGTAGGAATGAACAAGGCGAGAATGGTCTAGAGCTGGATGCATATTTAAAAGGTTTAGACTCTTCGAAATATCATGAACTTTGGTACAAAGGACTTGAGCGGTACAGGGCAGAGCTCGCCTACACTGTTCACCCTGAATAATTGTACCTCTATATAATGAGCAGCTGTCGTTACGATTTAGAAGATTATTTCAATTGCCGCTATGCAGAGTGAAGAAGAGTTCACGATTGAAAAGCTCGGATCGGTAAGAAAAAATCCTCGATTGGAAAAGATTGTTTATAAACTTGAATTTAATAATGATGTTGTGGCTAACGATGACCTTTTTGTGCGTGCTTTTGAATGTATTCTAGCCGTGTTTAAAGGTAACTTGCCAACCGAATATAAAGTGGGCACAAAAATAGTATTGAACGATATGAAGACCATTTACATCGAATATAGGTATCCCTGTAACTTGAGCGATGAAATAATGTTAAATCGTATTCACTGCGTATTGCAAAGCAATAATGATGTGACTGTAGACTCGATTACGTACGAGTTTAAATGTTTTAGTTAAGCGCAGTAGTAGATAAAATGTATGTATTTTGATGTATATTTATTTTCAATATTTAATTATTTAATATGTATGTACATATATTTTTTTTCCTTTACTAATATATTGAGGATTATACTCCATCGTTTTGTATTTTATATTTTTATATATATATATATATATATATATATTATCGTTTAAAAATGTGTATTTCTTATAGTATTATTAATTTTTATTGCATATTTCCTCGTTTGTTTAGGATTGTGTATTTATTTTCTGTATATTTCATGAAACTGAATCCAATACTTCCTCTAAATAACCAGAATGATGTAATGGTGTTTTATTTAATTCTTTTGGTTGTATATATAAACGATATTATTATTTAATTATATGTATACCAAATAGCTGGTTACGCCTTCTAAACCGACTGATGGATTTCTAAGCCAACTGTCAAGAATATCTGAATAGCGCAATCTGGCAGCTGAAAAGTTAATTAATATATACACATACACCTGCCTTCTAGGTCTTCTAAGTCAACTGGCGGGTTAAGCCAACTGGCGGATTAAGCCAACTGACGAATTATACCAACTGGTGGATTTCTAAGCCAACTGTCAAGAATATATGAGGGGTCGCGCGTCTTAAGGTACCTAAGCGCCACCACAGGCGAAAACGTGTTTTTGATGGATATCATTATTTTCACCCTTCCTCTATCGCGTGGTTTGGGTTATAATGACCTTACGACACTAGAAGTATGGTTGAAGCCTTATGAAGCGAACTACTTCTTTCACCTCTATCGCCAGCCAAAAGTTCACTCAAAGTTCGGCGTAATAAGAAAATAAAAAAAATTAAAAAAATATATATATATAAAATATAAAAATCTATTCCAAAAACTCATCAACATCTTCATTAGTATACTTAGAACTCTAATTTAACAAAAAATGAACGTTCTAGCTCAATTAATAACAGATACTATTGCCAGAATATTGCTAAACTTTGGAGGCGATTTCTGACGAATTTAAATTTTTGCGCTTAGGTACCTTAAGACGTGGGACCCCTCATATGCTTTAATTAAATAAATAGCGCATTCTGGCAACTCAACCCTAATAATGTACACCTGAACAAGCCATTTACGCCTTCTAAGTCAGATTAAGCTTTCTAAACCAACTGGCGGATTAAGCCAACTAGCTGATTAGGACCTTATAAGACAGCGGGCGCTCTGATGAACTCTCATTATTAGATCCTGTCCCAATGCTGGATCCTATCTGCTTTGCAGATAGCTGGTGAGGGAAGCTATATTTTTGGGACCTCTTTGCGAGTGACCCGTTGCCCACGTCGGGCTAACATCATGAAAAAGAAAAATATAGTGTTTATCATTTACCACTACTTATTCGGACTATAGTGGATTTAATTTTCCTAGAAGAGTCCCTTGTTCTATGCAAGGTCTGTGTGTATCATATACATATATATATATATACATGGATACGCAATAGAGAGAGAGAGAGGAAATGTTTTTCATCGTCGCACATTTTATTTGGCTACAATAAAGCATATAAATACGTACATATTTAGAAGCAGATAAATAATCACATAATATGAATGCCTGAAAAATGTATGCATTTGAGCTTATATGGGATGAAAATAAATCAGTCTTCCTTTAAAAAAAGAACAGTTCCTTTAAATAAAATTAAATTAATATATCTTTTTCTATTTCTAATCAAAGTAATCATTAAAAAATTCGGGTCTTTTCCGTTTGGAGCCCACCATCAGATTCTTTTGAAAACAGCACCAGCAGTGCATTTTGACCCTCTGAATACGAAAATAACATTCTTTTTTTTGAAGAAATGTGAACATTTTGCATAATAGGGCAATAAAAATGCAAAATAGATAACATATTTATTATGCAAATACTGTAGGTTACATGATATATATATTAACATTAAAATTGACCAACTGGTTAGGTTAACTGAATGCCCGGTTAGGTTAATTGAATGCCCGGTTAGGTCAACTGTACGCCCTTGACTATTGGTTAGGTTAATTTGATATTTTCGTTAGCTTGTAATTATTTTTTGTAATATTCCAGTCTTCCATTCTGTTCCTTTTATGCTTTAAAAGTGTCACGAATGTATATAGCGTAGGTCTTTGTGCGAACTAAGAATAAGATGGCCTATTAGGCGAGCTGCAACCATGATAACAGACCATATTTTTTTTAGTTTAATACCCCCCTTCCTACAGAAATGTATAACATGTTCTAAAATGATCTGCACCATCTAGACATATAAGTTTGGCATGTTGTCCTCCATTCTGAGTGTGCTAAGATAGTAAAATCAGCCATTAACTTCATCTATGTAAAGATGCTCGTGTATTCATGTTTTCAATTCACGCATTACAACTGAAATCTTTGATGACACAATGAACAGTGAAGACAAGGTTTATTTCCTTTGAAGTTATACATTTTCTGAAAGCTCTAGTGCTACACTATATCAATTTATCTATAAAAACATTCTTTTACATGATATATTTTATTTTTCGCCTAAAGACCTTACTGTTAGACCCAAAAATTATCAGCTAAAATACAGGTGTTTCACAAAACTGATTAATTATGAGTTACACAAAACTAATTTCGAGTATAATAATTCAGGTATTTTGGTACTCCAAGCATTAATGCACTATGTTGAACAAAATGAATGCCATATTAAAATGTTGAATCACCATACAAAGTACTGCGACTACATAGGTTAATAATGGAGACCTCTGTTCGCATGCCAGCAGAAAGGTTTATCGTTCAATTATGAAAAAACAGGCAAATGTTGACATGATTACAATACATAAGGGGTTCCAAAAAACCTTAGCCCCCCCCCCCCCCCCATTTGCAGCTTACATGTTTACTTATATCGAAATAGTTTTTAGTGATTATAAAAATATATAAAACTCTATTTATTGCAGTATTAAAATTACTCTAGCTGATAAAGTGATAATATAATGGCTTCTCAATTAATTGGTGATTCGGAGAGGCAACGTGTGATAGATCGCATACGAGCAATAACATTTCGGGAAGCTCGTGATGCTGGAGTCACCTTTATAACACGTTCAGGGGTTGCCAAAAAGTTGCGAAGAAGTGAGGACTTCGTCGAAAGAAAGTGGAATAAAACTTTGGATGAATGTGAAATGGATACAACCAAATCTGGGCGCCCAAATTTGCCACTCTCTCAGGAAACAAAGGATATCATTGAAAGCGGTACGCGTAAGCGAAAAAACAGCTGTGCTAAACTTTCTAGAGAGATCGAAGTGTTGAGAGGAAAGATCGTTAGTGGTGAGATTATTCGACTGTACCGTCATAGGCAAGGTTTAAAGCCTTGGCATGAACTTCCAAAGCCAATAAAAACTCAACTTAACATCGATGACAGAATGTGGTTTGCCCATTAGGGCGGATCGAAAATGAGGTTTTTAAACTTTTTTTCGAAATTCAAATATGGCTAGTGCGGAAAATATGTGGGTGCTATAGATAATGACTGTGCATAAATATTAGTCCTGCGAAATTATATCTTCAGGTGCCACAAAGCCGTCGAAAAAAGTGAAATATAATGATTTTCTTATATTCTGCATTAGTACAATAACTGAAACTTACTTGTTATTATTATATATTAAGTGTTCCAATTACCAAAATAGTTACTGAATTACGCAGCTCTTAGTTTTTTAGATCAATGTTCTTTTGATTAATGATCTAAATAATCCAGAACTCACCACGAGGAGGTGGCTGCGTGTCGAGCTCCACCCATGCCCTCCCAACCACCCATCCTTGCGCATGTTTTTTTTATTAACGTTTTATTTAAACTTTATATTCAGCTTTACTTTCGAATGATGGCATTTTTTTACGTGACTGAAGTGTTGATCTTATGAAGCCATCTCGCGCGTTCAATCCAAATACTTTTGATGATGCTTCAGTCACTAATTTTACCATTCTTTCTACTACTTGTGTATGACAAGGGAATTTCTCGAATGGAGGGGTACTCTTGTTTTCTATGAATTCTTCAATCTCATTTTCTGTCAGGTGTCTTGTCACAGGTGGTTCAGTGACAATGCATTTTTGCCAATTAATTAAATCAGTATAATCAGTAGCTTCAAATTGAATACCAGGTACTGTGAAACGCCTCACAACTTTTTCCTTGTTTGTTTGCCTTGCTTTCTTTATTCGCCTCCACGCTAATTCTCTTATGGCGCTGCGGTCATCATGAATCATTGATGCTAGAATATTTTCTGGATTTGCAAAAAATGCATTTCTTTGTATGACAGGGTTTACAATATCCTTTACTTCGTCATTCAGTGTTCTTGTTAGTTCAATAGTTTTGAAAACATGTTTTGAGCCATTGACAAAAGACGTACTTTGCTTAATAGAAAACCACATTGGGATGTAGACCTTCATTATAAAAGAAGCAATGTTCATGAGGTTCTCAGATGGACTTACAGTTGAAACGTATAGACGAAGCAAACGATTTGCTGTAGTCAGCCATCGTGAATGTGCCATTTTGCCTGGACTACGATGAGCAAGATCTGGAGAGCAATATCCCTTTGTTATGGCCTGATGAATATCAATTAGATATTTTTGGTCGGTGCTAAGATCTTCACAGTCTACAGTTGGTTTCTCAGCATCAATCCTTTCAAACTCGACAATAGGAAGACTCTCACAGTTCTCTAATTTCCTGCCAATAGGACCGGTGAATCCGCGGGGGCCAGATGTTTTTCCATCCAGCTTTGCAACTAAATGGCGTAATGGCAATTCATTGGCATGGAGCTGGCACACTAAATGTTGAACTGGCTTCTTCAGCTTCAATTCTATAAGCCTTATAACGCCTCCCTTTTCTCCAGTGTTGACTGCTGCACCATCGCATCCAATGGCAACAAGGTTTTCCAGGTTCATGTCATTATTTCCAATATACTCAAACATTCCTTTACATATTTCTTCAGCTGATCCAGAATTCACAGAATAATGGCCCAAATAATCTGAACCAGGTTTTCTCACTAAAGTGATATGTTCTTCTGTTACCTTCTTCTGATATACTTTGGACTCTTTTTTTTCTTGGAAGAGTGTAGAATCTTTTCGACCATCAAATAGATTCCTCTGATTGGGACCTGATTTTGATCTTTCATAATTTCTGATCTCTTCTTTTGTCTTTCTCTTCTGATTTTACTCCTATCCACTACTTCAGATGTATTGTCAATAGAAACTTCTCCAATATCTTGCAATGCTGCACTAACAATGAATGCTGCAGCTCGATCTGAAACTGCAGTCCTGTCACAAGCAGTAGCCACTGAAGGTAGATTTGTAGTTTTCCTTTTCTTGAATAATTGTTCTTCAGGTTGTTCGAGCTTTCTGTTCGAGCTAACTGGCTCTGGAAATGTATCGTCTGATATTTCACCAGATTCACTTTCACTATTTGATGTCGATGATGATAATTCAACATTTGTATCCTGCAATTTCTCCTGTGAAGATTCTTTGGTGAGCCTCACAGCTTCTTTTTGCTTTCTTACCAACGTAGATGCTTTTTTCTTTGAGAGTGTAATATCTACTCTATCAATAAACAGTTTTCTTTCACTCCTTTGATCTAAGAGGAACGTCACTTCTTCCTTTGGAACCGTTTTTTCTTTGGGACAAGAACATTGTGTTAGTACTTTGCACTTGCACGCTGCAATGTCAAAAAGTTTCGTGTGTGCTTCTTTTTTGAACATATCAATCTTTGCTTTGTAAGCTTCAGAATTTTTTCTGCTTTGGTATGGCTTCATAATGACACGATACTTTTCGTGGTAGCTTCTGAACATTGTTTCAATTCGCCTGTCTGACAGAATTGGGACGGAAGCACTTTCCTAAATTGTTTTCAATTTATCAACAACTTGTTCTAATATTTGAGATATTGAAGGATCTTTATTAGTATTCTGTTTCAAATCGTTTCTTACAAACAAGTAATATTTAAAAACTCCTTCGTATGTAGGAAGATTCCTGTGCCACAAATCTTCCCCCATACCAAACATGGGGCACTCAGTTGAGGCCCTGGTTGATTTTTCACAAACTCGAGACATTTTGAAAGTATACAAATCTGAAAAAGAAAGAGCTAATATCAATTATACGTTAATTTCAGTTAATAGTACATGGCAAACTTAGGGCAACACAATACAGAAATGCAAAATATATAAGAAATATAGTTTAGACTATCTGAGTAACGCCAACAACAGAACACCCACCTGCTACGAGAGCGACAGCTACACTGAACCGAGGTACTCACGTGACAGCTGAGTGAGCTGACTATAGAAAACTGTTTTTAGAGAATAGAAACTTTTTTTAAAGGTTGACTGAGCTATTTTTATACAAGTGTGAATAAATTCTTGTCTATTGTGCATCGTGGACTCTTCTGTAATTATTGGTTAAAATCTGCTTTTTCAATTTTTTTTCAATATTGAAGGTCATTGTGGCACCTGAAGATATTAATGTTATGATTTTAAATTTATACCAGCTTATTTCCTCACTACTCCACACATTTTCCACACTAGCCAATTTGAAAATTCGAAAAATGAGTTTTTCACTCCGCCCTACTGGACAACTGTCCTGTTCTAACGGAATATTGATGCTGTTTTATACGTGTGTGCAAATCCTTTCCCGTCTGACCTATGTAAAAGGAATCACATTGTTTACACCCAATTTTATAGATAATGCCTGAATTATTGGTAGGGCTATTTTTTACTATGATGTTTTTCACAATATTGTTATATGAAAATACTACATTAATATCCAAAAGTTTAAGAACATTAGCAATGCCTAAAAAGCCCGGGAAAAATGGAAGTACTAAAATATTTTTTGACAAAGTACGAGTGTTATTATTGACACGATAGAAAGTTCGTTTTGCCTTGTTGAGACAAGATTCCATAAACACAGATGGATAACACAGATCACTTCCAATACCGTTGATTTTTTCCAATTCGGCATCGATGTATTCCGGACTGGCGATCCTAAGGGCGCGGAGAAACATTGATGAAAAAATGGCCTTCTTAGTGGGGTGTCATGTCCCGAGTAAAAGTGTACGTAGGACAAATTGTTTGTTGTTTTCCGATAGATACTAAACTTAAAACCTGGGCTTTCCCTATGTACACGCACATCCAAAAATGGGATTGAATTGTCTTGTTCCACTTCTAAAGTAAACTTAATGGAGGGGACTTCATCATTTAACTGAAGGAGGAAGTCATCCAGGTCATGATTCATGGGCCAGATACACAAAATATCGTCGACGTACCGCAACCAAGGGATGCCAACCCCCAGGATTCTCGGAATGTAAGTAATTTCGAAAAACTCCATATAAATATTGGAGAGGAGGGGCGATAAGGGGTTGCCCATGGCCATCCCAAAAACTTGTTGATAATACTCGTTATTGAAAGTGAATTTACAGTCTTTAATGCAAAGCTTAATAAGATCCAAAACAATGTGTGAAGGTAGTGGCAGGTCATACTTATGTAATTCTTGGGAGAGAAAGTCAAGCATATCGTCAATCGGCACTTTTGTAAACAATGAACACACGTCAAAACTGATCAATCTATCGTTAGTTTCAGTACGTGCATTATTCAATTTTTCAGTAAGATTCATGGAATTTTTTACATGTGAATCAGAGATAGTTCCGAGAATGGGGGACAAGACTTTGACAAGCCATTTGGAGAGTTTATAAGTAATAGAGCCCACCGAGCTAATAATAGGGCGCATAGGGTTGCCAGGTTTGTGGGTTTTAATAAGACCGTAAAGGTAGGGCAGAGAAGGTGAAGTGGACCAAAAAAGGCAGTGTTAAAACCCTGGCAGATTTCCAGTATAAATTTGTATTTTTATAATTCATTTGATCTTGTGCTGAAAATCGATATTTTTCCTTACAAATCTGTATGCCTCTCTGTTAATCCTTTAATTTTTAATTTTTATTTTTACTTCTCCGTTTATTGCATATATATATATATATATATATATATATATATATATATATATATATATATATATATATTATTTATTTTTCTTTTTTTTCTTTCTGTAACCTATATATAGGCTATCACCCTTTTATGTACTTCAGTGTTCCTGAGGATGTCCTTAGACGAAAGCGCTTGAGCACCGTTTTGTGTTTCCTTTCCTTCGTGGTTTTATTCATCATATATATATATATATATATATATATTAGGGTGTCACTAGGTAATAGGGGGAAAATTAAACGATGGATATTTTCCTATGACACCCCCTAAACTTGTTCCATTTGGTGTAAAACATACGGAAGAGAAATTTGGTCCTGATTGGTCATCATTTAAAGGTCGCCCTCGTCACTGAAAACAAGACCCATTTGTTGACGTCAACAAGCTGTTCAGTGTTCACAGCTTGGGCCGAACCAGATAATAAAAAACAAGGCAATTTGGTGAAATAACGAGAGTAAGACACTTAAAAACGCAAAGAATACAAACAGTTTATTATATAATCAAAATAGAAGACATAATTTGGCGAATAATGGTACAAAATGGAGAAGCAACAAAAGCAAAACTTTGAGAAATAAAATACATATACAGTAGCAGAATAATTGGTGCTCATACGCTGATCAGTGATTAGTTCTTTCGCGTCCTCACTAATGCTGATTTGTTCGGAGCTGGGTGTTGCTTTCTGTGGTCAGTGACAACTTGAACGAGGAACTGGAGCTGTTCTTCTTTCACTGTCAACTTTCCGTTCAGCTCCTTCACCAGAGCCACGGCCCGTTCTGCTCTGTCGTTCACCACTGCAAGTTTGGAGACCACATCCCGAGCTTGCACGTATTCAGAGTTTGACGTCCATAAACTGGGATGGTGGAGCAGAAAGTAATCTTGCAACTGAAGTTTTGAGAAGAATCCTCGGGTGTTCTTTGTGATCAGTTGCTCCAGTCCTTTGCTGTCACTGAGGAACATAGTATCAAGAACCAAAGGTCGTTTTGGCGGCATGTGAGGGGCTTCTTGATCTAACGCTGCAACCATGCTGCACTTCACTTCCATCGATATCCTCTCATCAAAGAACGCCAGACCCACTGCCTCCTCCGAATGGTACCACAGGTGCGCAGACAGCTTCTTGGTGGTACCATCAGAGATCTTCTTGTGCGGGTATCGAAGGAGCGTCCTCATCAATTCCCAATCATTCAGCGGAGCTTCGATGGACAGATGAGCTGTTGCCCACGCTTTCATGTAAACTAGAACAGAAAAGAGGCAGATATCTCGAATTCCGCGTTCCTCAGTGTTCGTCAGTTTAAACTGTCTTCGGAAGAGCCAGATCTTGATGGCATAGAGCCCCTTAGCCATCCATCTCGCCCGGTGCATAGCACCAGGGCGCGGAAGTTTAGTCCCTTGTATGGAACTCCTCCAAGAAAGATGACGGAAAGATCGAGGAATTCCTGATAGTCATCACGAACTTGAAGTGCTTGTGATTTTGCAAACTCAATGAGCTCCGTTCTATGCTTAAAAATAGCTGCTTTGGTGAACGCACCTGTGTCCGCAGTTTGGAACTGTTGCTGGTCAATGCGGGTCCAATAATCATGGAAGCGCTTGAAAAGCAGAATTTCTGGACCGGTAGATACTGAATCTAGCGATGCTGCGAATGCCGCCTGTAGCACCAACTCCAGTACATGGTGTCTGCACGCGCAGTGTAACAGGTCACGTCCAACTTTTTCTTCCAGAAGAACACAAGTTCCTCCACGGTGGCCTGTGTTTGTCGCGGTTGTGTCGAAACACATAGATTTGACATGATCGGTCACTCCCCATTCATTCAGGCAATCTATGATGGCATTTGTTTGTGCCAGCGCGGTTCCTGACAGAAGTTTTGGCACCCCGAGGAGCTGCTCTGTCCCGGAGCCAGATACAAGAATAGGTAAGCGGTCAACATATTCTCGTGACGTCAGATCTTGCATGAGTTTTCCGTCCCAGTGAACAGTCAACGGACTATTGCCTTGGAACTCGCTCTTCAGTTGCCGAGCTTAAGGGTACGGAATTTTTCACGCTGACGATGAATGGATCCACGATTGATGTTGTAGTCGCTAGCATCATGCCCTAAGCTGGAAGCTGCCTCAAACAGCAGATATGTGGCCTTTCTTGACGAGAGTTGCGTGCGATCAAGCGCTGCCGCCAATTCCGATGTCATGATGTTCTTCGTTGCTCTTTGTTTAGACGCTAACGAACCACCACATGCTCCTTTTTCTTCGCTATCATCTGAGCTGGAGGATGAGGACTCCAAAACCGCTTCGTTGGATACTGCCTCCATTTCAGCTGCTGATCGCTTTCTTCGTTTCTCCTCTTCCTCCCGACGTCGAGTACAATCTTTGACTTGGCGCTGATGGGTCATGTCCAAACCTGCCATTGAACCTGGACGTCCTTTCTGGCGCTGCTGCTGAAGGAACTCCCAATCCTCTGGGTACTTGACCAATTTCTCACAATCAGCGTGGGCGATGTCAAAGAGACGATCGAGGCGTTCAATGAATTCTTTTTCTTTCGTCTTGTGTGAATCGCTCGTCCTTGAGGCGTGTTTTTGAGTCCTTTCCACTCCTCGAAGACTTTATCCAGTTTGCTGACGCAGTGTGTCTCGAGTCTGGTTGGAATGTGAGCTTTCTCCCAGAAGGACATCACTGCTCGAAGTGACTTCCTCAACGCGTCACGTATTGTCATTTTCTTTTCATGGTGAAGATAAGGAAGTAACCGAATGCTTGCCTGTAGGAAGGAAGATTGCATCCTTTCACCTCATCAACCGCTGCCCCTAATAGGTATATACACTTCCGGGTTTCCATCACCAGAAATCACGTAGCTGAAATGAGAAACGGTGAATCGTTAAGTATTGTTCACTTTATTTCTCAGATATTCAGACATACACAGATACACACACACATATATAGAGCTATATAGATATCTAATGAACGATTATGGAGACGCCGCGCAAGCATTAAACCTTGGAAGGCGGGGGCGACCTTTTATAGTTATTCAAATAAAAAGATTTTTCAGTCACCATGTTTTTTTTACCAATGGAATAGATTCGCGGGGTGTCAGCATGAAAATTTCAAACTTTGCATTTAAGTGACACCCTAATATATATGCATGTAAATATATATATATATATATATATATATATATATATGCATGTAAATATATATATATATATATATATATATATATATATATATATATATATATATATATATGTAACTATATATATATATATATATATATATATATATATATATATGTAACTATATATATATATATATATATATATATATATATACAGATAGTCCCCGACTTACGATGATAGGGTTAGGGACCGAAAATGAGATCGTAAGTTGAAAAATCGTAAGTCGAATGCACTTTTAAATGTATTCTATAGAGATAGGGACTTAAGTTCCCGTTCTTGAATATTTTCATTCTTAAAATAAGGTTAAAATAAACACTAAATTACCACAATTGTTTTATTAATTGAAAGAAAAACATAGTTCACAGTATGTAATTAAATGAAATTAGTTAATTACCATTCATAGAATGGCATAAACAAATCACTAATCGCTGTCAGATGAAACACGCATTTCCACAGGGTCATCAACGTCTCCCTCACATGTACTAAAAGATTGGATGCCACTTGTTGAAGGAGCAGAAGAAGGCGTCTTCTTTAGAAAAATATCCAATGTCGTCTGAACAGTTTTCTTTTTTTTTTCGTTGTAGATTTCCTTGTAGCATGAAGTGGATTCATTTACCATCCCCATCCTCTCAACTTTTGCAAATCTTTCTACATTTGGGTCCATTGCATCGAACATTTGCATTGCTTTATTAAGCGTAGAAAATGCTTCTGCCAATCCGTTCTTTGTAAATTTTCTTGTTTCTTCTTTATCCTCTTCTTCATTTTCTTCTTGTCCTTCTTGTTGTTCTTTTGCAAGCAGGAGCAAGTCATCATTTGAAAGCTCCTGAGCCTCAATATTAAGCAAGTCTGCAACATCATCATCGTTGACTTCCAGCTCGAGATCTCTTCCAAGCTTCACAATATTATTTCTTATTTCACTAACACTGCCATCTATGTCAAAGCCTACAAAAGAGTTCACATGCTCTGGTAATAGGTTCTTCCAAATTCCATTCATACATTTCTCTGTAATTTCGTCCCATGATGTTCGTTTCTTATTGCCTGCAAGATATTGTAATCTTTCCAAAACTTTGTAAGTGACATTCCTTGTTCAACTGCTTCGATAGCCTGGGCGAAGATTCTGCGTAAATAGTATGCCTTGAAGGTGGCCACAGCACCTTGATCCATCGGTTGGATGATAGAAGTTGTGTTTGGTGGCATAAAAGCTACTTTAACATCAGGATGTAGATCGCTAAGATCGGCGTGTTGCCGTCTCGTTTTTTAAGAGTTCGTATGGCAGTGGAGTACTATTAAAGTATGCTGTTTATTGAGTCTTATTTGCAATTTTAATGAAAAAAATATGATCGTAACTTCGAAATATCGTAAGTCGAGCAATCGTAAGTCGGGGACTATCTGTATATATATATATGTAAAAATATATATATACACGGTGAACCAAAAGTAGGTGGACAGTAGGTTGAATACGGTTTTTGTGTTATATTATATTATAACTATGGTGTTCATTATAACTATGGTGTTTGTGTTATATTATATTAAATATTATAACTAAATTTATTTAAATTTTATTTTGTATTATAGTATACAAAAAAATTAAATATGTATTCTCAAAATAAACGTTATCATTTACTGTCCACCTACTTTTGGTTCACTCTATATACAGGGTGAGTCAAAGTAGCGCCGATTTCTGTTTTTCGGCTGTCAGATTCTTTCTGGGAAGTCATGTTGTTAATAATTGTCTTGCAGATACAGTTCCGGTAGTTCCGTAATAATTTTCCCCCGAATAAATGGTCAGATAAACATGTCATTCATTTATTTCTACCTCTTGTACACTGTAATACAAATGACAAAAAACAATCAACTGACAGAAATCGGGCGCTACTTTTGACTCACCCTGATATATATATATATATATATATATAATATATATATTATATATATATATATATGCATGTATATAATATATATATATATATATGTATATATATATATATATGCATGTAAATATATATATATATATATATATATATATATATATATGCATGTAAATATATATATATATATTATATATATATATATATATATATGTCGAGGGGTACGTCCCTAAAAGGGCCCTCGATTTGTTTTAGACGACTACGGACAATGAATACCAGGGTTGGTCCCCTTGGTTGGAGTCGGAATTATATCCGAAGGATAATAGACACGTCACTCTCGGGTTACCAGTGGATGCACTCGGCGCTCGCGCCTAGTCAACAATGTGTGTGGAAGTCACTGACCCCAATTGGTTGTAAAGTTGGTGCGGTGAATGGAAACGACTAACTCAATTTAACAGTCTTTTTAATAATTCACTTTGAATACAGAATTCTTTTTATATCAAAAATAATATTTAATTAATTAAATGAAATTAAATTAATTAAATTAAATTAATTAGTAAATTAACTTTGAACAGTTGACTAAAGCTCAATATACAATTTTTATATATATCTGAAGTTAAGTTCCATTATCAATGGAAGCTAAATTGACCGGAGGGGTAGTGCCACTGCAGGAATAATTACAGACTTTAAGTCACAGAGTTTACGTATTATGAAGATGGTAGAAAGCAAAGAACCTCGTTTCCGACGCTCTCGGGGTTTTTATAACCTCGGGGTAGGCGGAGACGAGGTAAACTAAGGGTCACCCTCTTACGGGCGGAGCCTAACAGCAAGCGCCTATAATAGTTTTCATATTCGAATTTAAGCGGAGGCGACGTTAATTGACTGCCTCGATTGGGAGATGGAACTTCGGGAGAGTTCCGGGGGCGAACCAATCATGATCGAAATAGGTTTCGCGGAATTTACATTTTTCTTTTGATAATAAAGCATAATTGTAGGATCGAGAGGCGCCAGGGGGCGGCATGGAAGGAGGGTCGAACCTATACAAAAGGGAACTGATTTGGAAGGAATTTATAGGGCGCAAATGAATTTCATATTCGAGAGAACCACTTTTGCGTGATTCTTTGGAAAAGAGAAATAGGGGTTAGGGAGAGCTGAAATTTGGTATGCGAGTAGGTCGAGCTAGGGGAAATCTGGTGGGCTATAGGTTGACACAATTATGCTTTATCTATGGGAATAGGTCAAGATTTTAGGAAAATTTAATAATAAAAAATATAAAAACTGAGGTGTTTATAGACGCTTGCCTTGCATCACGTGATGCTGACAATAATAGAGACGCGGAGGGATCGAAGAATTCATGCGATGTGCATATTTTCATATGCACCTCGCATCTAACAATTTAGATTGGGATTACTGGGATTTATGTGGATTAGATGGATTACTGGGATTTATACGGATTTTACGGATTAATGGGATTATGGGATTTATGGATTACATTGGATTTCTCCGCGTATGAAAGAATGCACACTCTGTGATGTCAGAACAAAGGAATTTTGGGTTCAAGGTTTAGAATGCAATTCGTCGGAGACGAACTCTTTTGTACCGTAAGGATTTACACTACGGGACACTACCTCCCCTTCTGCAAAAGTAACAATTAAACAAAAAAAATAATACGGTCAACAGTTTTAAGCAGAAACAAAAACTAATATGTACATGCTAGCTAACTAATTAAAATTTGGATTTCTCGGTGTAGTGACAGCTAACGGGGGGCCGAAGATTGGGGCAGACCGTCCGGGGCTTCTTCCGAAGGTGAGGGCTCCGAAGTAGGGGCATTCCACTTCAGTCGTCGACACGGGCGGCAAGCAAGGAAGATGAATATAATTATTAGTATTAGTAAGACAGCGGCGGCGTTGACGTAGGTGAGGGGCTGAACGTGGGATAAGACATGAGACCGTTCTTGGAGGGTTTCGGTGATACGATCCAATTGCTGATCCCAAGGGGGATAGTTAAAGGAAGGTACAAGAGTTACAGAGGCAAGAGGAAGGTTGAAGAGAGGAATTGGTGGGAGGTGAGCCATAGGGTGTACAAGACGAGGCGTGTTGTTAAGGGAGCGTACTCTGGGGTTTGTGGATATAAAGCTAGAGGTAATAATAGAACAACCGGAGGGGATTCTACTAACTGGATCCAATTGTATCATACTACGGTTGTTCGGGCAATCCAGGGTTGCTTCACGTTTTTGGGGGATGGACAGGAGGAGGTCGGAACTTATTTGGAGCTGAACGGGGGTTGAAGGGTCGAATGCTCGGAACGTGCAATTTGCACGGGACGAATTTTGTAACAGCATTAGATAACAAGGTTTCTGAAAATGTATGGAAACAAAGGGTTGGAGTGGAGGGCAAATGAGGAATTTGGTTGACAAAGGTGTCCTACAGTGAGTAATGTCGCGGGTGGTAAACAGGGTGTACTGTTGGTAGGTTTTGGAAAGGAAAAAGTATGGGTGTTCTGTGTGTAAGATGAAACGGGTACGTTTTCCCTCATAGAGTAAACTGTGGGAAAGGGGTGAAAAAGATAAGCGTTGTATATTTGAGCATCGAAGAAGGGTATAACAATAATGATAGAGAATGGAGAGCTACCAAGTAACGTCCAGGTGAGGTCGAGAAAATGATGGGCGTTGGATGAGTGTAATGGATAAATTGGGGTGAGAGCGAGTTCCTTACTAGCGTCCGTTATTAATGTATTTAAGTCTTAAGGGAATTAGTGAATGGGGTGTTTGTTTTGACATGGCAGCATTAAGTGCGGCCATTACGATTTGATGTGTCTCGTGGACTTGATCGAGATACTTATCAATGACAGTAATTTGGAGGTTAATTAGGTGGACATATTCAATTTGTTATAATTTCGGCGCTGTAACATAATTAAGGAATCTAGCTCGTTTAGATGTGTCGTGAGATTCGGAGAAGGTGAAAATTTCGTTTGGCTGCAAAGACAGTACGTTTTAACACATCGCCCTTAACGATATTGTCACTCGCTAGCAGTCGGATCTTGCGTTGCACGCTACGCACATCTGCTGAAATGGCGACGCCAAAAATGGTCTTCAGCAACTGCCCGCCGAGATCGAAGAAACCGCGTTTAGTACGGTTTGAGGGACTGTTGGGGCGATACTGCTGAATCCAAGGGAGGGCCAGCGTATCGTTAAGTTTGTATTGTGTGGCGTGTATGTTTTCCAGAGTGTGAGCATAGGTGGAGGAGAGTAGTTGTTTATATATGGTAAACGACTTAGTCGGAGTAGAGTATGGTGGGTGGATAGGTGCTTTAGCAATAGCGATTGCGTGGGAGAGTAATTTTCGTTGGCAGGCGTTGAGCGTACGGAAAATAACGTATGGGGCTTGTAGGTCGAAAATCACATTCAGGTGGCCTTTTAAAAAATGGCCATCCGCTAAGGTTTCGACCACAGCGCCGGGGACGATGCGGTAGGTACTACTAGAAACAGGAAAAAGAATGAAGACAAAGGTAAGCATAGTGGACGAGGTTAACATTATTAATAATTTTGGGTGGTTAGCGGTTACTTCCGAGAAGTTCTCCAGGAAGGGAATTTGGGTCTCACCTTAGGTTTGACCGAAGGTCGGTCCGGGGGACGAAGGGGGTGAGGTGGATGGGTCGTCGAAGTAGTGGCTAGTGACTCGGGTATTCGCGCAGTCGGAGCAGGCCGAGTCGATGGCAGCAGGGGTGTTTTCGGTGGTAGGGAGGGGCTTTGTGGAGGTGTCTTGTCTTGTGTAGGTGTCTTAGGGACGGAGTGGAGTGTGGGTACGGGGTCGGAGCTTGGCTCGAGTAAAGGGCTATGTGTGTGTTCTAGTGACTCGGGTATTCGCGATTGGGAGCGAGTCCACGGGCCTTGCGACGACTCCTGTGGTCGAAATCGATACGTCACGTAGGGTCTGTTTTAGGGTCGTCGATAGGTGAGGGTGGTGATGGTGAGTCGGGGGGCTCCTCACTGGCTGCGGGGCCCTCCGGTAGAATTTTAAAGTTTGGAGTTGTCTCCGGGGCTTCTTCCAAAGGTGAGGAAGGAGCAGCAGGGAGTGGCTCCAGTTCATTTTCAGGTTCAAGGATAGCTTCCTCAGGCTGTACGGACAGGGTAGTCCGAGGGGGCCTTAGGTAGTTTTCCCACTCGTCCGACTTCTCGGTTTCGGTAGTGGTAACGCGGGGTTGGGTTGTATCCCCTTGTTGTCGGGACGACTTCGGTTGAGGGGGATTCGGATCCTCATTCGTAACCTTAATTTGGTTGGCATGAACAACCTTTTTCTTTAAGGTTTGCAAGTGTTGGATGGTGAAGGTGTTATGCCCCAGGTCTTCGAGGACGCGATATGGCCCTACCCATTTTGGACAGAGTTTACGACTGAGGCCCGGAGGCTTCGTACCTGCCAACCAGCAACGGTTTCCAGGTATTATGGTCCGTTGCTTAGGGTACCGCTTGTGTTGGTAGTGGACCATTCGGTCGGTCTCATGGTTGAGACATCGTCGTGTATCTTCGAAAACTTGGAACGAATGGCGAGCCAGGTCGTCCGCATAGCGTTGAGGTTCCTGTAGGTCAAATCCCTCTTCGGTGGAGTCGTTTGGGAGGTCGAAAGGAAATCTTGCATCGTAATGATACAATCTAAAATGAGGGGTGTCCCGATGAGTTGACTGTGGTTGTTGTTAACAGTCCACTGCACCATGGAGATGCACTCGTCCCAATTACGTTGGTCCGCGTCCACGAGATGTCGTAGGACGTTAAGGATCTTTTCGTTCTGCCTCTCAACCAGACCATTTGCTGCCGGATGGTACGGTGTTATTTGTACCTTTTGGATGTGGAGACGTTTGCATAACTCTACGAACATCGCGGAGGTAAATTCCCGAGCGTTGTCCGAGAGCACACGACCGGCGTGTTGTGCCGTTGAATTACTCGTTCGAGTAAACACTTGGCAATTATCTCCGATGTATGGGCAGGCACGGTACAATTTCATTATACCTGGTAAAATGGTCGGTGAAAACGACAACGTATTTGTTTCCATTTCGACTTTGGATAAAGGGGCCCATCACGTCCATTCCTACGCGCTCCCAAGGTCTAACAGGAACGGGGTACGCATGCATATGCGCGGTGGGCGGACGCGCTCCTTTATGCCTGGCACATGCTGAGCATGCCTTGCAATGTTCTGTTACCTTGGTGCGCGTAAGTGGGAAATGGTAACGCGCTTGGACCAACTTTAGGGTTCCGTTCAATTCCGGGATGCCCAGCACAAACGCTGTCGTGGCAAAGTTTAATTGCCACGTCTTGAAGACTCTCGGGAACTTCTGCCACGTATTGCCCAGGAGAAATTTGATAATTCAAAATTTGATCCTGGAAAGCATACAACTGGTGAAGTTCCGAATTTGGTTGGCTTTTAATTGCTGCACCAAATTAGAGATATACGAGTCCTTGCGTTGTGCCTCGAAGAGCGTGTCTCTATCGAAATTGGGAATAGTCTCAATCCGATGAATTCCACGGACCTCTTCGGGTTTATTTATTCGGGATAAACAATCCGGGAGAACGTTGAGTTTTCCGGGACGGTGAACGTATTCGGGGCTAAAGTCCTGGACGGTAAGAGCCCAGCGACCTAATCGCCCGTCGGGTAGTTTTTAGAAAATATAGAGGTTAACGGAGCGTGGTCCGTTTTTACTGTTATTTTATACCCGTAGATAATATTCTTGAACTTCTTCAGGGCCCATACGATGGCTAAAGCTTCTCGTTCAGTCCCTGAATAGTTACGTTCGGGTTTGGATAGTAACCGACTCGCATAAGCCACAGGTAGTTCGGTACCTTCTACTTCTTGGAGTAGGACGGCACCTAACCCGTAGTTAGAAGCGTCCGTGGCTACTATAAAAGGTTTACCAAAATCCGGGAACTGCAGTATGGGTTCTTGCAGGAGTTTGTCGCGGAGATCAGTAAAGCTTTCTGATGCTCAGAATTCCATTCAAAAGTAGCCTTCTTTTTGAACAAATTGGTCAAAGGAGCGGCTATGTCTGAAAACCTAGGAATGAAATTGCGATAGAATCCTACAAACCCGATAAAGGTTCGCACTTCATCAACGTTTCGAGGAACAGGGTAATTTAGGAGAACCTGAAGTTTGGCGGGATCCGGTCGGATTCCGTCAGAGGCAAGAAGAAATCCTAAATACACAAGCGAGGATCGGAAAAATTGGCACTTAGCCAATTTTAGTTTGAGATTCTCGTTCGAAAGACGTCTGAAGACTTTGGCAAGACGTACGAAATGTTCTTCGACTGTATCGCTATAGATCACTATGTCATCTAGATAGACTAAGGCATGAGACCCTAATAATCCGGACAACACAATGTTCATAAGTCGAGAGAAATTCGCAGGACCGTTTCGGCACCCGAATGGCAAAACATTCCACTCGTAATGGCCCTGGTTGGTAGTGAACGCAGTACATGGCCGTGACTCTGGAGACAGAGACATCTGCCAGTACCCTGAAGCTAAATCCAGCGAGGTAAAATATTTAGCTTTACCAACATATTGAATGACCTCCTGCATGTTGGGAAGCGGAAATCGGTCTGGAACGGTCACTTTATTGAGGCGTCGGTAGTCGATGCACGGCCTTAACGTTCCGTCCTTCTTCTTGACCAGGATCAACGGAGAAGACCAAGGACTAACCGACGGTCGGATAACATCCAAATCTAACATTTCCTTCACGTGTTCCTCAACAACCAACTGCTGGGAGTGCGGAACGCGATATGGCGGAATGTAGATGGGCTTTGTGTTATCCGCGAGATTAATATGAAAGGGGACGAGGTTTGAACGTCCCAAAGCATCACCCTTGAGTGCGATGATGCTTTCGTGTTCGACCAAGAAGTCCATAATTGGTCAAACAAGTCCGGGTCGCTGCAAAGGAAAGAATTTGCGGGATCGGACTCTAGACATGCTTTGTAAGTAGCACGTAATGTTTGCTGAGGTACGCCTCCAGGAGTACACCTGCGTACGTCGTGAGAAATACGAATAGGCTCAGCTTGGGCCAAATAGGCCTTGCCTATTAGTATTAGGTTGTAACGTAATGGATTCGGAACCAACATTAGCGCACAGTAGAGGGATAGTTGCCTCTTCGCTAGTGCACAGACTGCGTGCAATTACTAAGCCTGAATGTTGAACTTGGTTTTCAAGAACATTCTCCACGACTACTGAAGTCGCAGGATCCACGTAAGTACCATCGTTAAAGGTAACAATTACGCGGAAGCAGACCTGTTGGTTGGGCTCAAGAACGAATTCTTCCTTAACTCTCAACTGAAACTCATCGGTTGGAACAGACTCTGAACTAACTTTCAAGGAACGCCGGACTTGGCGTGCAACGGGATTTTCACCCGACTCTAAACCATCACACGGCGACAAAGCCGGAAAAAATGGAATCCCTCCATTACTAGGATTACAACAATCCTGTAGGGTTCCATCAAAATCGGGAACATCTTCCGAAAAAACCTTCAATCCTGCTTCAACAGCAGTTGAAAAACGAACCTCTGGGTTCGACTCCGTATTCACTAACGGAATAAGTTGTCCTTGCACTTGGACAACGTTGGTTTCAAACTTAAGATCCCAACCATTTCCTTTAGGAAGGGATAACCGAGTAAAATGTCGGTAGGAAAGTGCATAGAGTCTTGTACGATTACGCAATCGGCATCGAAGCCTAACTTGCCGAGTTTCAGTTTAAGCCTAACTTGCCCCATGGAGGGTATGGTTCCTCCATTAACGTTCTTTAAAACAACCTTCGACGGGAAAAGTTCCAATTTGGAAACTCCCGGAATTTATTCAAACTAGACTGTTTAATCAGGTTAGCGTTGCTACCTGTGTCTAGCAACCAAACATATCTACACTTCGAACGCGAAGTGGAATGACAGCATCTTCAAACGTATTACTAATTGTGCAAACATATGACGTGGGAACGTCAACAGAGTTTGCCACAATTCTCTGTGAAGCGGGACGAGACTCATAGGTCTCGGGTTCAATGCAAGGGATTTCTGAAAAGGGGAACTTAAAGGATTCTACAGTGGTATCTGGATTATTCGTGCAGGGCCCTCGGGGTCCTTAAGTGGAGCAGTAACTCCTGGTTTTTCCCACAACGGAATAGCTACCCCTGGGGAGGGCAACCCGGCTCGTCCTCTTACTGGAATCCTGGAGCCGGCAGGTCCTCTAAAAAATCATCGGGCAGATTGGTCGTCTCCCGACTTTCCAGTTCTAAGGCTGGTGATCTGGTGTATCCCAGCTCGGTCAAACATTCTGTCAAATATTTCGAACTTCCTGGTTCGATGGATTAGGGTTAGGGTTAGTTATATAAGAGGGGGTTCCCTCAGGGTATCCTTTTCTTTGGCCTCCTGGGAGGTCGAGATCCTTTGGACCACTCATTCCGTCGCTGGGCGGTGCACCCTTCTCCCGGCATTTGGGACGATCTCCCCGCCGGTGACCGGATTCCCTGCAGGAATCGCAATAAGCAGCCGCCCTGCATTGTTTTATACCATGTCCTACTTGACAGCAGTTGTAACACCGTAGGGGCGAACTTGGGGGAGTCTGTCGCGATGAGTTTGGTCGAGACGGTTCGACGGCGCGGGCGTTGCAGAAGCAAACTTTTGCTTCTGGGGCCTTCCTGTTTGTTCGGTTGCATAACGGATGGACTGGGAGGTTTTGGTTCGTTCTTCCCTCGGTTGACGAATATTCAGATCAGTTGAGTTTGGACACGACTCCTTCATTTTGTTCACGACCGTTGCTAACGACGCGGTGAGATCCGCGTGTTTCTGGAATCTAACTTGGTGGTGACTTGGTAGGTTCGCATACATGGCCGAAAAGGACAATATCTTCGCCGTTTGCGAGGACATTTTATAATCAAAAGCTCCGTCAAGGGCTAAGATGACGCTATTCATAGTGCCTTGAATGCGATTCCTAAACTCCATAAAATCTTCACCATCCTGCCAACGCAATCGGAACAAATTGTCATGGCCACAAATGGTTGAGTGTCGCTGACATCTCGGAAATTGTCCAAGAGAATCCGACGATACTGGGTCCATGTAGTGGCCGCTTCTAAGTCGGGGTTAGTGTCAACAAACTTCGATGCTGACCCTTCTTCTAGATCAACAAACCGTTGTGCTTCCAAGATCTTATCCTTGTCCGCGATCACCTTCTCATTCTCGAAATATACTTCCAGTTTGTGGAGCCAGTGTGAACAAGTGGCTCGGTGGTCTTTCCCGCGACGGTTCCCTTAAATCTTGGAACGGACGGTAAGTTGAGTACCTGGAAACGAACATTCGTGGCAGGTCGCGGCGGCGCGGCAGCAGCAGCAGTGGAAGCAGTGTTAGTGTCAGCCATGTTGATGTTGGGAATGCGGCGACGTTTGGGGAAGGACGGGCGTGGAGGTGTAAGTGGTAATAAAAATTCCCGGTCTGAATCGGAATCGGAATCGGAATGTGGCATACACGTCACGCGCGAAAACAAACAATTGAAGTGTGTTTTGGCAGTGTGGTCCTAGTATATATAGTATCAGCGTGTTTGCGTTGTTTGTTTTTTTTTGGGGGGGGGGGGGTCCAAATTAAGTAAACTACTAATTATTTAATTAAAAAAAATTAGAAGTTTAAAAATTTGGTTAACTTAATCAAACGCAAAACAATCGAGGAAACCTCAACAATGCAGTAACACACTAAAATATCGTATATCAGGAACGACGTGATTGCTAAAAAAAACAAGTTATGCCAGTATTGTTCTATCACTCTCTTAAATAGGTGTTATCATAGTAATAAAAAAAACGAAATAAGAAAAAAATAAAGGTTGGGATAGCAAAAGGTTACTTGTAATCCGATTGTCGAATCGTTGGTCTCCAATGAATGAAGAGTCCCACACAAAGTCCCTTTCCGTATCCTCGATCCTAACGATGGCAACGTGAGTTCCAGCGGTGGTGGATCCTACCCTCTGCCTGAGTCCGCAAGGAAGTACCCTAGTCGTGCCCCAATCGTATCACGGATGTGGCCTGCAATTAGGTCACAAGCGTAATTTCCGTAGCACCAAGTAAAACAAAAAATGAAAAGAAAAACCTAACCCTACCTAACCTATTCAATTACAAAATAAAAATAAAATATTACACTCGGTAATTCAATAATGAAAACGAATTTAAAATAATTCACTTATTAAAATCGTTAAAAAAAATAATAATAAATGACTACTTAGTCACATAATAGCGTATTTCACTATACGTAATTAATTAAAATTACACGTTAATTTACACTAAGTTTGATAATTAAGAAAAATTATTAAGTGGTAAAATCACTTCACGGATCCCACTTACTCAAAGTGAAAAAAAAAAAGAAAATTAAAATTTTCTTAACGTTTGTTTGTAGTTAGTATTACTAGTCACCATTCACCGTGAATTATTACGGTGGCAAAAGTAATGTTAATGATTAGTGTATAAACTGTGTACACAATTTAAAGATTATAATTGGGTTAAAGGTAATCAGTGATACTTAATAGTTACGTTCATTTATCACTCAAACGTAAAAACGTTCGCGTGAAGTGGATCGAGAGAGGAAACTGAGGCGACTTCGTGACGTGGCATCAGCTGGCGTCTCTCTCGATTTGAAGGTCACTCGCAGATGAGACAAGGGCTAGACGGTGACGTCATGTACAGCCTTGGCGCCTTCCGAGAGGAGTGAGGGAGAACCCGGGGCGAGATGGGCAAGACTTCGTTCACCCAAATTCCGGGTCCTGGGGGTTCCTGGGTCCTCTGCGTCTCGGTGGGACCTCCAGTGTCGAGGGGTACGTCCCTAAAAGGGCCCTCGATTTGTTTTAGACGACTAGGACGATGAATACCAGGGTTGGTCCCCTTGGTTGGAGTCGGAATTATATCCGAAGGATAATAGACACGTCACTCTCGGGTTACCAGTGGATGCACTCGGCGCTCGCGCCTAGTCAACAATGTGTGTGGAAGTCACTGACCCCAATTGGTTGTAAAGTTGGTGCGGTGAATGGAAACGACTAACTCAATTTAACAGAGTCTTTTTAATAATTCACTTTGAATACAGAATTCTTTTTATATCAAAAATAATATTTAATTAATTAAATGAAATTAAATTAATTAAATTAAATTAATTAGTAAATTAACTTTGAACAGTTGACTAAAGCTCAATATACAATTTTTATATATATCTGAAGTTAAGTTCCATTATCAAATGGAAGCTAAATTGATCCGGAGGGGTAGTGCCACTGCAGAAATAATTACAGAATTTAAGTCACAGAGTTTACGTGGTATGAAGATTGTCAGAAAGCAAAGAACCTCGTTTCCGACGCTCTCGGGGTTTTTATAACCTCGGGGTAGGCGGAGACGAGGTAAACTAAGGGTCACCCTCTTACGGGCGGAGCCTAACAGCAAGCGCCTATAATAGTTTTCCATATTCGAATTTAAGCGGAGGCGACGTTAATTTACTGCCTCGATTGGGAGATGGAACTTCGGGAGAGTTCCGGGGGCGAACCAATCATGATCGAAATAGGTTTCGCGGAATTTACATTTTTCTTTTGATATAAAGGCATAATTGTAGGATCGAGAGGCGCCAGGGGGCGGCATGGAAGGAGGGTCGAACCTATACAAAAGGGAACTGATTTGGAAGGAATTTATAGGGCGCAAATGAATTTCGTATTCGAGAGAACCACTTTTGCGTGATTCTAACGAAAAGAGAAATAGGGGTTAGGGAGAGCTGAAATTTGGTATGCGAGTAGGTCGAGCTAGGGGAAATCTGGTGGGCTATAGGTTGACACAATTATGCTTTATCTATGGGAATAGTCAAGTTTTTAGGAAAATTTAATAATAAAAAATATAAAAACGGAGGTGTTTATAGACGCTTGCCTTGCATCACGTGATGCTGACAATAATAGAGACGCGGAGGGATCGAAGAATTCATGCGATGTGCATATTTTCATATGCACCTCGCATCTAACAATTTAGATTGGATTACTGGGATTTATGTATTAGATTTGGATTACTGGGATTTATACGGATTTATACGGATTAATGGGATTTATGTGGATTTATGGATTACATTGGATTTCTCCGCGTATGAAAGAATGCACACTCTGTGATATCAGAACAAAGGAATTTTGGGTTCAAGGTTTAGAACAATTCGTCGGAGACGAACTCTTTTGTACCGTAAGGATTTACACTACGGGACATATATATATATATGCATGTAATATATATATATATATATATATATATATATATATATATGCATGTAATATATATATATATATATATATATATATATATATATATGCATGTAAATATATATATATATATATATAGATATATATATATATATGTAAATATATATATATATATATATATATATATATATATATATATATATATATATATATATATATATGTAGCGGATCGACAAGAAATAGACCAACAAATAGACAGATCCTTTACTTCCACGCTATCATCAAAGAACTTGGAAAAAAAAAAAAACACGTTGGCAAGAGTCAAACAATGGAGCGTCTATTTCTCCCAATGGGAGCGAACGAAAACGTTAACAACTAAAGACGCGTGGACAAAGCGTCTTAAGAATTGGCGTGAAGTCTACGTCACAGGCCTACGGTATAAAGGAGCTTCCACTTATACTCACTCTCACTCACCCGTACGCTCACCATCGAACGTCCACCAACGCTTTCCGGCCCCCTGGCCGGGGGCCACGGCGCTACTTTCTCAGGCCTACAATTTGTCTTCACGTAAGATCTACAGACCACCTGCAGAAGCAATCCTTCGAGGCCCAACCGGAATCATTTCGGGCCTGCGGTTTGCCGGGTCGGCCTTCAAGTTTCTCTACATTCCTCGAGATATATTCAGCATCCCAGGCCGACACCTGCACCTCATAAGGCCAGCCTGCACCTCGAGAAGTAACATCACCTCAGGCCTCCACGAAGCCTACATCCATCATCTCAAGAGGCTTAACGGACAACGACAACTAGAATCTGCGTAATAGGTTCGTCTTCAACCCGCCTTCAATAAAGGTTACGTCACCATAAGATAAGTACCTCCTATTATAAGTACTCTTGTGAAGCCTACATTAGCCTACCGCCGAACGGTAGGCTATACTCCCAAAGTGTGTAATCAAGCGTTCCAACTGACTCTCGTGAAAGAACGCAGTAGGCCTATCATCCAATTCAAGTGTCATTTCAATACCGTTATTCCGCGTATCATCCGTTATTATGTTCAATTCATATTTATGTGTTAACTAAATATTTCTCTTGACGTAATCACTTAACATCACATAATGGTCTTATATAAAATGATATTTGTTATTTTGTCAAGCATTTCAATCCATTATTATTAGGCCGCATCAATTATTCCTTGTGCATCCATGCAATCATTTAGCCTACTTAATCAGTGTCATGTTTTCATTCAATGTACCAAACGCACGTGCATTCTTTATATCATTAACTAGGCCATCAATGTTCATATCGCATGCCATTTACATACATTAATGAGTACATTATTACGTGTCAATTAAGCTATTAACATTTCACTTTATTAGCTAAGCCTATGCCATAAGCTAACGTAAAACTACCAATTAATTACTGTCAAGGTTTGTTATATCACAGTGATAAAATAACGGATTTTTTTCATAATAAACTACAAAACCCATAAGGGTCTTCCATAACTTAATATTAATTTGCTTGGTTAAAAAATCAAGCTGGTGACCTCGCTGCCATTTCGGTCACTTCCAATAGTATGGTGGATCTAATCAGATAACCAATTCATTCCAATCGGTGATACGATTACATCATAAATTATATTAACCCAGCCTTCATTAATAAGTAATCAGTCAGTCATTGCCTTATCAATCGTTGCAACAATTAAATCATTATCACCTTAAACGGCTAAAACTAGGTCCACTATAAATTGGTGTAACCCGGAGTGACTCGAACTTATTTTACCGTTATTATTCACAGCGATCCTTGTGTTTAGCTATTATTGACCATTTCATTTTTTTGCAGCCACATTAAATAATTTCTATGTAAGTACGGTAATCATAAATTCAATGTGATATACTGTAGCCATATCAAATAATTTCTATGTACGTACGATATTCATAAATTCAGTGAAATTAACTAGGCCTACTTGCAAACAGTGATATTCGTCCGCGGGTACTTTAATGCCTACTGTCTCGCAGTTATGTGCCGTCGCCACAACCACCGCAACTTTCAAATTCCCGAGTGCGTCCCCCTGAGTCGAGTCTCACTGCCTCCTGACGGCAGGGGCGCGGCGACCCCTTGGAGAAGCCACCACTGCATTGGGTCTTGCTCCGCCGTCATACGGATCGTGGAGGGACTCACGAAACTCACCGAGCATCTCAGGACAACACCTCACCCCCCACCCCCCCAGCGCTGCAGTCAGTCCCAAATTCGTTTCAAACGGCGCATTCTTTCGTCCACCACCTCGTCCAAAAATATTCAACGGTCCCGTCTCGGCGTTGTACGGTAATCATTTGCGATAAATCTGGTGACGCCCTCATTGCATCAGCGAATTTTTTTTCCGTAAGCACGACGGGTTTTCCCTTCCCCATCCCTACGGGAAGGCCTAAAAAGAAAGCATTCTCCCAGTCAACGAGCAGAGCGCACACATGCATCCACGCAAAACAAACACTTCAGGCACAGGGGTGGCGATCCCCTGCTTCATCAACTGTCTCTCTGCATCATTCCGTGGATACTTCCTGCTGTCGTGGACTCGAACGACGTTTTCTTTTTCTCCCTTCGGCCAGGAGGGACTTGACGACAACATCCACACGACGAGTTACGGGCACAGCATTCGAACTCAAACACCACAGTTCCCCCGGCCCCTCTCGTTACTTTGTCCACTCTTCATTGCTCCACATTCCTGCCGAAGTCCAACCCTGCGGCAGGGGCGACCTCAACGAGAACACCACGCGACGAGTTACGGGCCAGCATTCGAACCCAACCAGTCCCCCCTGCCCCTCTCGTTTCCTCCGTTCGCTCCTCACTGTCCCCCATTCCTGCCGTACCCCAACCCCACCCCCCGGCGGAACCCCCACCCCATCCAACAGCGCCTCCTCTTCCGCCACTCCCGTTCCGAGACGACCCTTCATTCCTTCCTGCGTCAGGAATTCCACGACATACCAGGCCAAGCGTCAAATCTCGGAGTGGCCTCATCAGGTCTCCCAGCAGAATGGTATTTCTTCTAGTATCGTCCTTGTCTCTGAGAGGAACTACTTGTAGCGGATCGAGAAGAGAAATAGACAACAAATAGACGATCCTTTACTTCCACGCTATCATCAAAGAACTGGAAAAAAAAAAAAAAACACGTGAGCAAGAGTCAAACAAGGAGCGTCTATTTATCCCAATGGGAGCGAACGAAAACCGTTAACAACTAAAAGACCGCGTGGACAAAGCGTCTAAGAATTGCGTGAAGTCTACGTCACAGGCCTACGGTATAAAAGGAGCTTCCACTTATACTCACTCTCACTCACCGTACGCTCACCATCGAACGTCCACCACCGCTTTCCGGCCCCCTGGCGGGGCCACGGCCGCTACTTTCTTCAGGGCCTACAATTTGTCTTCACGTAAGATATACAGACCAAGCAATCCTTCGAGGCCCAACCGGAATCATTTCGGGCCTGCGGTTTGCGGGTCGGCCTTCAAGTTTCTCTACATTCCTCGAGATATATCAGCATCCCAGGCCGACACCTGCACCTCATAAGGCCCAGCTGCACCTCGAGAAGTAACATCACCTCAGGCCTCCACGAAGCCTACATCCATCATCTCAAGAGGCTTAACGGACAACGACAACTAGAATCTGCGTATAGGTTCGTCTTCAACCCGCCTTCAATAAAGGTTACGTCACCATAAGATAAGTACCTCCTATTATAAGTACTCTTGTGAAGCCTACATTAGCTACCGCCGAACGGTAGGCTATACTCCCAAAGTGTGTAGTCAAGCGTTCCAACTGACTCTCGTGAAAGAACGCAGTAGGCCTATCATCCAATTCAAGTGTCATTTCAATACCGTTATTCCGCGTATCATCCGTTATTATGTTCAATTCATATTTATGTGTTAACTAAATATTCTCTTGACGTATCACTTAACATCACATAATGGTCTTATATATAAATGATTTTGTTATTTGTCAGCATTTCAATCCATATTATTAGGAGCCCGCATCAATTATTCTTGTGCATCCATGCAATCATTTTAGCCTACTTAATCAGTGTCATGTTTCCATTCAATGTACCAAACGCACGTGCATTCTTTATATCATTAACTAGGCCCATTCAATGTTCCATATCGCATGCCATTTACATACCATTAATGAGTACATTATTACGTGTCAATTAAGCTATTAACATTTCACTTTATTAGCTAAGCCTATGCCATAAGCATAACGTAAAACTACCAATTAATTACTGTCAATTCTTTGTTATATCACAGTGAATAAAATAACGGATTTATTTTCATAATAAACTACAAAACCCATAAGGTGTCTTCCATAACCTTAATATTAATTTGCTTGGTTAAAAATCAAGCTGGTTACTGCGCTGCCATTTCGGTCACTTCCAATAGTATGGTGGATCTAATCAGATAACCAATTCATTCCAATCGGTGATACTGTATTACATCATAAATTATTATTAACCCAGCCTTTCATTAATAAGTAATCAGTCAGTCATTGCCTTAATCAATCGTTGCATACAATTAAATCATTATCACCTTAAACGGCTAAAACTAGGTCCACTATATATATATATAATACTATATATATATATATATATATATTATATATATATATATATATGATGTATATATATATATATATGCTTTTATATATATATATATATAATGCATGTATATATATTATATATATATATATATATATATATATATATATATATATATATGCATGTTATATATATATATATGCATGATATATATATATATATATATATATATATATATATATATATATATTATATATATATATGTATATATATATATATATATAATATATATATATATATATATATATAAATTAATATATATGCATGATAATATATA
>JAJOZX010002162.1:705000-708682 GCA_023014485.1 Bathynomus jamesi | reverse complement strand
ATGTATATGTGTATGTACCTTACCTTACCTTACAACCTCACAAAGGTTCTGCGGATGATTTCTCATTTCGTGAAGGTCAAGCTTGTATATATATTATATATATATAGTGTTTGTGTGTGTGTGTGTGTTTGTATATATGTGTGTATATGTATATATATATTTGGTTATGTGGGTATACATGTGTACGTGTATTATTGTAATTTTTTCAATTTATATTTATTTTTATTTCTTTATTCTTTTGCGACCTACCGTTTTCTCAGACAATAATTATAAAAACAAATTTGGTAATTTTTTTTTTCCCTTATGCATATATATATATATATATATTCTGTATATATTGCGTTTATATTTCGTATATATACCGTATATAGTTGTATATATATTTTATTGTTCTTTATATATCATCTAGGCATCATTTTGTTTTCCAATTTATATTTACTTGTACTTTTTTATTCGTTTGTGACTATAATATGCCATATGTGGTAATTTTTCCCTTATAATTGGTGTGCCTCTCTTAAAATTTATCTTTCAATTTATTATTATTATTTTTTATTTTTTTAATAATTAATTTTTTTTTTTTTTTTTTTGGTTTATTTCTTTATTTTTTAGTGACATATATATCAATTTGGCAGCATCTATTAAATCGATTGTAAAACTTCCCTCTTGAGCTTGAATTGGTAGACTCCACTTACAATATTTATATTTATTTTTATTTCTTTATTCTTTTGTGACCTGTTCCATAAAAAAGCCATTTTAATTTATATTGAAGGTCGGCAAAGTGCTAAAAGTGTCTTATATAATATTATATATATATATAATATATATATATATGTATATATATATATATATATATATGTATGTAGTATATTTATGGTTTTTTTTTTTTTTTTTTTTATTTGCCTGTTTATTTCTTTATGATTATTTAGGCTGTGACATATATATCACTAAGGCACTATTTTGTAATTAATTTTTTCTCAATTTATATTTATATTTATTTTTATTTCTTTATTTTTCTGTGACCATATAAATGTTGGCTCCTCCCACAATTTTTTTCTATGCTTACTATATATATGTATATTGTATATATATATATATATATATATATATATGTATATATATGTGAATATGTATGTATGTATGTTTATTTTGTAACCTATATATTGCCTTGATCTGTCCTTTCACTCCAGTGTTCCTGAGGATGTCATTAGACGAAAGCGCTTGAGCACCCCTTTGTGTTTCTTTTTTCCTTCGTGGTTTTATTCATCATAAATACTTTTCACGTGTCACTTTCGTGAAATAATTTTCATATAATGAACACCACGCGTTCCTTCGCCTTGCTGTTCCCTCTATTGTCCCCGTTTGTGTCGGTTTGTTTGCTCTACATTAATGAAGGGGCATGCAATTTCGGATCCGACGGAAGTTTCTTACTAATTGTCTGGAGGAGCAGGTCCTTCCCAAGTCCCTCCTTCCGATTCGCCTCAGAGAAATGGACGACCATCCGTTCAACAACTTTAGCAGAGTAATTTTAAAGAAACATATTGAAGTCACCAGACAAAATGAGTGGTCCACCTTCAAAATTTAGGCATTGCCAAACGTATGTTTTGACTGTTATTCCCCAACCGTGGATCCAACCTTTGTTTGATGAAATTTACAACGAGTTGCGTCGGAGAACTTCTTCACTTCGAAACATTTTGGATCGCAAAATTAAAAGTCTCATTCGAAATAGTCAGTGGAGTAAAAAGCAAGCTCAAAGTGTGTTTGAACCTTTCTTCGAAAAACATTAGTGACGATGCAAAAAGTGCCCTTGGATTTGGTATGTCCTTTTATATTGTTAAAAAACCTACTGCTTTACAAATTTGTCATAGTCTTGCTCGTTTTGAAAACAGTGTAACCTTCCTCAGTTTTTAGTTAACATAGTTAAAGGCCTGGTCTATGGTGCTGCGAATATTTCTTACGAAGATAACTTTCCTAAACGTTTCCGCAATAGCCTTTCACAATTAAAAAAAGATAGTGACGCTCCATATTACTAAAGCAGACAAGGCTAACACCTTAGTCATTATGGACAAAGTGGATTACATTGGAAGATGAATGAGCTGCTTCAGGACCCCGCCACATACGTGAAACTTAGGAGAACCCACAGGATGATGTCATCAAATCATTCAATAGTGGCTTGAAACGCATTCTCAAAGATCATAAGGATTTAATTCCCCTTTTTTTGTCCACTTCACCTGCTCTGCCTTATCTTTATGGTCTTATTAAAACCCACAAACCGGGTAACCCTATGCGCCCTATTATTAGCTCGGTGGGCTCTATTACCTATAAACTCTCCAAATGGCTTGTTAATGTTTTGTCCCCCATTCTTGGAACTGTCTCTGATTCACACGTAAAAATTCCATGGATCTCACTGAAAAATTGAATAATGTTCGCATTAATACCAACGATAGATTGATCAGTTTCGACGTTTGTTCATTGTTCACAAAGTGCCGATTGATGATATGCTTGACTTTCTCGCCAGAGAATTACATAATTATGATTTACCATTACCTGCACACACTGTTTTGGAGCTTATTAAGCTTTGTATCAAGGATTGTAAATTCACTTTCAATGGCGAGCATTATCAACAAGTTTTTGGGATGGCCATGGGCAACCTTTTGTCGCCCCTTCTCTCCAATATTTATATGGAGTTGTTTTTGAAATTACTTACATTCCGAGAATCCTGGGGTTGGCATCCCTTGGATGCGGTACGTCGACGATATTTTGTGTATCTGGCCCATGAATCGTGACCTGGATGACTTCCTCCTTCAGTTAAATGACCAAGTCCCCTCCATTAAATTTACTTTAGAAGTGGAACAAGACAACTCAATCCCGTTTTTGGATGTGCGTGTTCATAGGGATAGCCCGGGTTTTAAGTTTAGTATCCATCGGAAAAAACAAACAATTTGTCCTACGTACACTTTTACTCTGGACATGACACCCTATTAAAAAGGCCATATTTCCTCAATGTTTCTCCGCGCTCTTAGGATCGCCAGTCCGGAATACATCGATGCCGAATTGGAAAATATCAACGGTATTGGAAGTGAGTTGTGTTACCCATCTGCGTTCATGGAATCTTGTCTTAATAAGGCTAAACGAACCTTCTATCGTGTGAATAATAACACTCGCACCTTGTCAAAGAATATTTTAGTACTTCCATTTTTCCCGGGCTTCTTAGGCATTGCTAATGTACTTAAACTTTTGGATATCAGTGTAGTTTTTTTCATATAACAATATTGTGAAAAACATCATAGTAAAAAATAGCCCTACCAATAATTTAGGCATTATCTATAAAATTGGGTGTAAGCAATGTGATTCCTTTTACATAGGTCAGACGGGAAAGGATTTGCAAACGCGTGTAAAACAGCATCAATATTCCGTTAGAACGGGACAGTTGTCCAGTGCCCTTTTTGTCCATTTGTCAGAGTTATCCCATTGTATTGATTGGAATAATGTTTCAGTTTTGTTTCACTCTAGCAACATTGTTAATAGAAATATTCTTGAGTCGGCTATAATTCAACTTACAAATAACCTTAACATGAGTAAAGGTCTGTTTCAACTTGATCCCGTTGCTCTGAATTCCTTCAGAATGGATTTAAACAAAAAGGGCAGGTTGTTAAATCTTTGGTAAAAAATTTGTTTTTGTCTG
>JAJOZX010002162.1:697500-702500 GCA_023014485.1 Bathynomus jamesi | reverse complement strand
AACTCTCCAAATGGCTTGTTAATGTTTTGTCCCCATTCTTGGAACTGTCTCTGATTCACACGTAAAAAATTCCATGGATCTCACTGAAAAATTGAATAATGTTCGCATTAATACCAACGATAGATTGATCAGTTTCGACGTTTGTTCATTGTTCACAAAAGTGCCGATTGATGATATGCTTGACTTTCTCGCCAGAGAATTACATAATTATGATTTACCATTACCTGCACACACTGTTTTGGAGCTTATTAAGCTTTGTATCAAGGATTGTAAATTCACTTTCAATGGCGAGCATTATCAACAAGTTTTTGGGATGGCCATGGGCAACCCTTTGTCGCCCCTTCTCTCCAATATTTATGGAGTTTTTTGAAATTACTTACATTCCGAGAATCCTGGGGGTTGGCATCCCTTGGATGCGGTACGTCGACGATATTTTGTGTATCTGGCCCATGAATCGTGACCTGGATGACTTCCTCCTTCAGTTAAATGACCAAGTCCCCTCCATTAAATTTACTTTAGAAGTGGAACAAGACAACTCAATCCCGTTTTTGGATGTGCGTGTTCATAGGGATAGCCCGGGTTTTAAGTTTAGTATCCATCGGAAAAAACAAACAATTTGTCCTACGTACACTTTTACTCTGGACATGACACCCCTATTAAAAAGGCCATATTTTCCTCAATGTTTCTCCGCGCTCTTAGGATCGCCAGTCCGGAATACATCGATGCCGAATTGGAAATATACAACGGTATTGGAAGTGAGTTGTGTTACCCATCTGCGTTCATGGAATCTTGTCTTAATAAGGCTAAACGAACCTTCTATCGTGTGAATAATAACACTCGCACCTTGTCAAAGAATATTTTAGTACTTCCATTTTTCCCGGGCTTCTTAGGCATTGCTAATGTACTTAAACTTTTGGATATCAGTGTAGTTTTTTCATATAACAATATTGTGAAAAACATCATAGTAAAAAATAGCCCTACCAATAATTTAGGCATTATCTATAAAATTGGGTGTAAGCAATGTGATTCCTTTTACATAGGTCAGACGGGAAAGGATTTGCAAACGCGTGTAAAACAGCATCAATTTCCGTTAGAACGGGACAGTTGTCCAGTGCCCTTTTTGTCCATTTGTCAGAGTTATCCCATTGTATTGATTGGAATAATGTTTCAGTTTTGTTTCACTCTAGCAACATTGTTAATAGAAATATTCTTGAGTCGGCTATAATTCAACTTACAAATACCTTAACATGAGTAAAGGTCTGTTTCAATTTGATCCCGTTGCTCTGAATTCCTTCAGAATGGATTTAAACAAAAAGGGCAGGTTGTTAAATCTTTGGTAAAAATTTGTTTTTGTCTGTTGTTTCCCTTACAATTTTATTTTCAATTTTTTGCTGTATGCGTGTATGTGTATGTATGTATGTGTATGTGAGTATGTGTGTGGTCATTGCAGTTAAATGTGTTTGTATGTATATGTGTGTATATGTATGTATGTATGTGTGTATATGTATGTATGTATGTATGTATGCAGTTAAATAATATATATATTATATATATATATATATATATATGTATATGTGTATGTACCTTACCTTACCTTACAACCTCACAAAGGTTCTGCGGGATGATTTCTCATTTCGTGAAGGTCAAGCTTGTATATATATATATATATATATGTGTGTGTGTGTGTGTGTGTTTGTATATGTGTGTATATGTATATATATTTTGGTTATGTGGGTATACATGTGTACGTGTATTATTTGTAATTTTTTCAATTTATATTTATTTTTATTTCTTTATTCTTTTGCGACCTACCGTTTTCTCAGACAATAATTATAAAAACAAATTTGGTAATTTTTTTTCCCTTATGCATATATATATATATATATTCTGTATATATTGCGTTTATATTTCGTATATATACCGTATATAGTTGTATATATTTTATTGTTCTTTATATATCATCTAGGCATCATTTTGTTTTCCAATTTATATTTACTTGTACTTTTTTATTCGTTTGTGACTATAATATGCATATGTGGTAATTTTTCCCTTATAAATTGGTGTGCCTCTCTTAAAATTTATCTTTCAATTTATTATTATTATTTTTTATTTTTTTAATTAATTTTTTTTTTTTTTTTTGGTTTATTTCTTTATTTTTTAGTGACATATATATCAATTTGGCAGCATCTATTAAATCGATTGTAAAACTTCCCTCTTGAGCTTGAATTGGTAGACTCCACTTACAATATTTATATTTATTTTTATTTCTTTATTCTTTTGTGACCTGTTCCATAAAAAAGCCATTTTAATTTATATTGAAGGTCGGCCAAAGTGCTAAAAGTGTCTTTATATATATATATATATATATATATATATATATATATGTATGTATGTATATTTATGGTTTTTTTTTTTTTTTTTTAATTTGCCTGTTTATTTCTTTATGATTATTTAGGCTGTGACATATATATCACTAAGGCACTATTTTGTAATTAATTTTTTCTCAATTTATATTTATATTTATTTTTATTTCTTTATTTTCTGTGACCATATAAATGTTGGCTCCTCCCACAATTTTTTTCTATGCTTACTATATATATGTATATATGTATATATATATATATATATATATATATATGTATATATATGTGAATATGTATGTATGTATGTTTATTTTTGTAACCTATATATTGCCTTGATCTGTCCTTTCACTCCAGTGTTCCTGAGGATGTCATTAGACGAAAGCGCTTGAGCACCCCTTTGTGTTTCTTTTTTTCCTTCGTGGTTTTATTCATCATAAATACTTTTCACGTGTCACTTTCGTGAAATAATTTTTCATATAATGAACACCACGCGTTCCTTCGCCTTGCTGTTCCCTCTATTGTCCCCGTTTGTGTCGGTGTTTGCTTCTACATTAATGAAGGGGCATGCAATTCGGATCCGACGGAAGTTTCTTACTAATTGTCTGGAGGAGCAGGTCCTTCCCAAGTCCCTCCTTCCGATTCGCCTCAGAGAAATGGACGACCATCCGTTCAACAACTTTAGCAGAGTAATTTAAAGAAACATATTGAAGTCACCAGACAAAATGAGTGGTCCACCTTCAAAAATTTAGGCATTGCCAAACGTAATGTTTTGACTGTTATTCCCCAAACCGTGGATCCAACCTTTGTTTGATGAAATTTACAACGAGTTGCGTCGGAGAACTTCTTCACTTCGAAACATTTTGGATCGCAAAATTAAAAGTCTCATTCGAAATAGTCAGTGGAGTAAAAAAGCAAGCTCAAAGTGTGTTTTGAACCTTTCTTCGAAAACATTAGTGACGATGCAAAAAGTGCCCTTGGATTTGGTATGTCCTTTTATATTGTTAAAAAACCTACTGCTTTACAAATTTGTCATAGTCTTGCTCGTTTTGAAAAACAGTGTAACCTTCCTCAGTTTTTAGTTAACATAGTTAAAGGCCTGGTCTATGGTGCTGCGAATATTTCTTACGAAGATAACTTTCCTAAACGTTTCCGCAATAGCCTTTCACAATTAAAAAAAGATAGTGAGCTCCATATTACTAAAGCAGACAAGGCTAACACCTTAGTCATTATGGACAAAGTGGATTACATTGGAAATGAATGAGCTGCTTCAGGACCCCGCCACATACGTGAAACTTAGGAAGAACCCACAGGATTGTCATCAAATCATTCAATAGTGGCTTGAAACGCATTCTCAAAGATCATAAGGATTTAATTCCCCTTTTTTTGTCCACTTCACCTGCTCTGCCTTATCTTTATGGTCTTATTAAAACCCACAAACCGGGTAACCCTATGCGCCCTATTATTAGCTCGGTGGGCTCTATTACCTATAAACTCTCCAAATGGCTTGTTAATGTTTTGTCCCCCATTCTTGGAACTGTCTCTGATTCACACGTAAAAAATTCCATGGATCTCACTGAAAAATTGAATAATGTTCGCATTAATACCAACGATAGATTGATCAGTTTCGACGTTTGTTCATTGTTCACAAAAGTGCCGATTGATGATATGCTTGACTTTCTCGCCAGAGAATTACATAATTATGATTTACCATTACCTGCACACACTGTTTTGGAGCTTATTAAGCTTTGTATCAAGGATTGTAAATTCACTTTCAATGGCGAGCATTATCAACAAGTTTTTGGGATGGCCATGGGCAACCCTTTGTCGCCCCTTCTCTCCAATATTTATATGGAGTTTTTTTGAAATTACTTACATTCCGAGAATCCTGGGGGTTGGCATCCCTTGGATGCGGTACGTCGACGATATTTTGTGTATCTGGCCCATGAATCGTGACCTGGATGACTTCCTCCTTCAGTTAAATGACCAAGTCCCCTCCATTAAATTTACTTTAGAAGTGGAACAAGACAACTCAATCCCGTTTTTGGATGTGCGTGTTCATAGGGATAGCCCGGGTTTTAAGTTTAGTATCCATCGGAAAAAACAAACAATTTGTCCTACGTACACTTTTACTCTGGACATGACACCCCTATTAAAAAGGCCATATTTTCCTCAATGTTTCTCCGCGCTCTTAGGATCGCCAGTCCGGAATACATCGATGCCGAATTGGAAAATATCAACGGTATTGGAAGTGAGTTGTGTTACCCATCTGCGTTCATGGAATCTTGTCTTAATAAGGCTAAACGAACCTTCTATCGTGTGAATAATAACACTCGCACCTTGTCAAAGAATATTTTAGTACTTCCATTTTTCCCGGGCTTCTTAGGCATTGCTAATGTACTTAAACTTTTGGATATCAGTGTAGTTTTTTCATATAACAATATTGTGAAAAACATCATAGTAAAAAATAGCCCTACCAATAATTTAGGCATTATCTATAAAATTGGGTGTAAGCAATGTGATTCCTTTTACATAGGTCAGACGGGAAAGGATTTGCAAACGCGTGTAAAACAGCATCAATATTCCGTTAGAACGGGACAGTTGTCCAGTGCCCTTTTTGTCCATTTGTCAGAGTTATCC
>JAJOZX010002162.1:607500-695000 GCA_023014485.1 Bathynomus jamesi | reverse complement strand
CAGCGTAAAAATCTACATTAAATATCTTATTTGAAAAAAAATCGGAAACAGTCCAAATTTCGGAAAAGCTCCAATTTATATCATTGTAACGTTTATGTCATTATAAAATCATAAAATTGGAGATTATAGCATTTGAAGGATTGTGAGAATAGCAAACTGATAAGATAATAATGATTATAAATTTAACATTGTTAAAAAGTTATGGTATTATATAATATGCTTAACATTTAAATTTAAGTAAAACTAAAAATTAAATAATTTTTAAAAGCTTGATCTTAGCAATTACAGAATTTGAAGGACAGTAAGGAATAGCAGAATTACTGGATGATAAGGATTATAAAATTATAAAGGTTTAAGATTGATTTACCTTACAGTTGTGTTATGCTAAAGGCATTTCGGAGCAAAGTGTAGTTTACGTCCCCCTGACGTAAAAGGGAAAACAAACTACACTAGGTCAAAGTTGGGGAACGTAAACTACACTAGGATCTTTAGGAGACATTTTTTAAATGAATCCATCAAATAAAACGTTAAAACTAAAGAAAATATTGGATCACCTGAGGATCAGAGCCCCAAGCCTTTGTTAGTTAGCCTTATAAGGCTAACTAACGAAAATATCACGACTTAACCTAACCAATCGTTAGGTCAACTGTACGTCTAGTAGTATAACCGCAAAAGGTTAGAGTGCAATGCAATTGCAAACGTTGATCAATGTTGCAAAGGGGGAGGAAAATGTTGCAAGAGGTTATGCAACAAAAGGGTGAGGGGTTATCCCCCAAGCTGTAATGAAGGGGAACTCCTCCCAGCTTGCTTGGGGAGTTCCTCTAACCTCTTTGGGGGAGAAGTGGGGACGGCCTCATCCCCCAAAAGGAAACCTAAACTAAGCCTTAACCTACGAAGGAGAGAGGGGTGTTCGCCTGGCTCCTGCCAGACGCATAATGAGAGTTCATTCGAGCGCCAGCTGTCTTATAAGGTCCTAACCAGCCAGTTGGCTTAATCCGACAGTTGGCTTAGAAGGCTTAATCTGACTTAGAAGGCGTAAATGGCTTGTTCAGGTGTACATTATTAGCGTTGAGTTGCCAAATTGCGCTATTTATTTAATTAAAACGTATATTCTTGACAGTTGGCTTTCCGCCAGTTGGCATTATCCGACACTTGGCTTAATCCGCCAGTTGGCTTAACCCGCCAGTTGACGTAGAAGACCTAGAGGGCAGGTGTATATATTAATTAACTTTTCAGCTGCCAGATTGCGCTATTCAGATATTCTTGACAGTTGGCTTAGAAATGCGTCAGTCGATTTAGAAGACCTAACCAGCCATTTGGCATATATATATTAAAATAATAATATCGTTTATATATACAACCAAAAGAATTAAGTAAAACACCATTACATCATTCTCTTTATTTAGACGAATTATTGGAATCAGTTTTACGAAATATATAGAAAATAAAGATAAAATCCTATACAAACGATGGAATATATATGATTAAAACAAATAAAATAAAAACTATTAATAGCATAAGAAATACGAACGAAGGAATATAAATATAATAAATACAATAATATAATATAAAACGATGGAGTATAACAATCAATATAATAGTACAGGAGAAATATATACATATACAGTTATATTAAATAATTAAATATATTGAAAATAAAAAATAATATTGAATATATTGAAAATAAAAAATAATAATATACAAAACTGGAGTATAATGATGAACATATTAGTAGAGGAAAAAAATATATATATACACAATTATATTAAATAATTAAATAAATTGAAAATAAATATACATCAAAATACATTTGTTCGACTGCGCTTAACTAAAACACTAAACTCGCACGGAATCGAATCTACAGTCACATCATTATTGCTTTGCCCTACGCAGTAAATACGATTTAACATTATTTCACCGCTCAAGGTGTGCCGGCGCCTATACTCGATGTAAATGGCCTTCATCTCGTTCAATACTATTTTTGTGCCCACTTTACAATCGGTTGGCAAATTATTTTTAAACATGGATAGAATACATTCGAAAGCACGCAAAAAGAGGGTATCGTTAGCCACCACATCATTATTAAATATTTCGAAGAGTCTAAACCTTTTCAATAAGCATCCAGCTCTAGACCATTCTCGCTTTGTTCATTCCTACATTCGATAAACCCGTCGAGCAGAGCAGTGTATGCGTATTCAATCCGTATCAAAGTAAATCATATCCGTAACACAAGCGTCTAATATAGGCTTCAGCTTCCGGAATCCGACGATTTCCAACATTCTGTACAGGATAAATCTATTTTGTGTGGGGACAAGAACGTTATTATCAGATGCATTCTTCCACATCAGTCGTATATCAATGCATGACTGATCGTTATTTATACACAACGTACAAACAATGGCATATGAATGGACATCACTAATCAGTTCTCTTGTTGTACCTACAACTGAATGTATTTTATAACGCTCCTCACCCCACTTCTCAACTCTCACGAAGACTATATTCATCTCCTCAACACTTAAATAAATAACATTCTATTTACCAGAGTTTGCTTCTCTACATATCGCTTCAAGTACATAGTCAATGGTGCCGGTTTCACGCCTGAACACGCGCAATGACTTTGTCACGGACACATTGAGAATGCTTCTCAAAGAAAGTTCCATGGTATTCGAGGAGTGCACGTCCAGTCGGTTCAAGCTCTGAGATAACTATGAGCCATGGGTGGGCGATTGGCTCGACGGAGGAGCGAGTCACATCGTAAGCTGTTGAATCGTGTACGGATTTGTTCTTGCATGAATTCCAAGATTATTTGTAACCATTATACCAGGCAATTTTCCGACACATGGATAATTTCAGCTTTAATGTTTTATGTGCATTAGACGTTCTCCACACATTAAAATCCGGTGCACTATTTGAGAGAAACATGTGACCGTATTTATCCTTTTTGTTTAACAATCGATACTTGTCTCTAAACTCTATCAAAAACTCACACAGGCCTTTAGTCACAACCTCACCGCGAACCTCGTCATGATATATATATGAATGTAGTGGTAAAAGTACTTTAGCTTGTCCATGATGACAAGGTTTTCATTCTCAGTCGCAGGGTACGCGTACTCGGTATGATGCAGCATGATATAATACGGCCTGTCACTCATCAGCAAGACTCAATATCCATATCAGTTGCTTCTCTTCTGCGCGCGTTGTTTCTTTCACCTAACGGTATATGTACGCTTTTACAGTTTAGCCTTACAACGTAGTCCATTACGTCGTTTGTGCCGCGAAATCCGGCAATACTCTCGCCAGAATATCCATAGAGTATTTGAACATCTTGTTCCTTCGCGCGATTCAATGTAGCCTTAAAAGTCTCAAAGGAGGGTGGAGTAGGTCGTCTCTCAGTATTCACCACATCTTCCGACTTTAACGAATACCACTTCATAAACGTCGAACACGTAATATCAAAAGTAGCCATCACTATTTTTTCGTCTACGTGAGAAAATACACGTCTGAGCTACAGGGTTTGCAGAGTTCATCTGAGCACGCCGAGGTAAAGATATGCCCAAGTAGTAGCAGGAGTCACATGACCGAGCTCACAGTGGGCGGAGCTTAAGATTGTACACACGCACGCACAAAAAGGAGAAAATGAAACCCTAATTGAAACAAATATACGTAATAAATAAACATATCGTTAACACTACAAACATATATATATATATATAAACAATCAAGGATTAAGGTATCCAAAGGGTACGGTATCATAGGGACCAGGCACTTGGTAACGTTTCCTATAGGTGTTACGGCATACCTTCGTACCCCTAAGTTTCTTCACGCCAGCCAGCTTCTGCGCCTGAAAATTGTGGGTCCCCACAGTCAGTTGGGGCGGTTGGTCGCCCTCATCTTCCAAGCACACTCGCGTCTTCAACGAGTGAAAGTTAACGACTCGTCGGTTCGCATGGTTAAGCTTGATACCCATAGCCTTCACGATATATTTCATATCCTCCCCCCCCTCACCCGTACCCCATAAGTTTTTGGCCCTGTTGATACAAATGAGTCAGCGTATGCACCATCACCATACTCATCCTTGATCTCGTCAGTTAAATCTCCGAGGAATTTCCCAATAGGCGGCAAGTATTCACCCTCCCTCTCTGTGAATATTAGGCTATCTGTGTCAGTGTACAGCACCCTCCGCCCAAGAGAGTGCAGTAGTCTCTCAAAGCTTGATGCGGGCGTAGGCCGTTGTGAAGCTGGCTACAGGTATGTTTGTAACCCGTGAGGTATCTGTGGTCAGTTCGGTGATGTTGTACTTTATTATGTAAGTATTACCTACATTCACAATCTCCATAACCTCTTTATCGGAAGCGTTGGCATAATCCCAGACTTCACTATAACTTTTTGCCAAATGAACGTTTCCTTTGCCAGTATTCTGTGCAAATTTTCCCCAAAGACTGTTTAGACACAACTTTGCACTAAAACGCTTGCCAGAATTCTTAACAATTTGGGAACGGTGAAGCTGTATACCTTCACTGGCACGGTAACGCTGAATATAAGCTGTTTTTTTCACCTTCGGTATCAACTCCTCGCGGATACCCCGATGCTTCTTCCTTATCCTTCATAAAAGCGCTTATATATGGCATGAAAAGGTTGGGTAGCTTCTGAAACCTCCACACCTCATGTATCTTCAATATTCTGTATCCATGGCGAATGGCTAGGTCTAGCTCAGTGCTTGTATATACACCTCTGATCTTACGCTGATTGGTTGTATGATTATAATCCCCATTGTTCTCCTCTGCGCACTTCACGCATAGGGCAAATATGAGCTTGTCATCTATAACGACGGGTAAGATCGGCATCCATAAATCGCGAGGGGGAAGCACGTCTACGAAAGAAAGTCTAAAGTAGCGCTCAATCAATTTAGCTGAGAACTCCTCGATGGTTGGCATGGCGGGGCTCACTAGTTTTTCAGGCGCATCAACGTGGTACGGATTGTTCTTCATGACGTAGGGATATAAAGTACAGAAGTCGTAGTAATGGAGTTTCACGCCCTCCGTAGGCGGAAAGTATAGCTTGAAAGGGTTTTGTATGCCTTGCAAACAAGCTATCGCCTCATTTGAGGGGTTCCAACACCATTGACCGTTTGATGCCCCTAATTTCTTGAAGGTACTGGCCATTTGTTTCCATCCGTGCATCATACTCATGCTCCCACACGATCTTGTGAGTGAACTGGGAGCCTTTAAGTTGATAGCGGGTACGGGTCCAAGCGAGGCAAGTCAGTCGGCGGGGAATCTTCCATAGGGGTCCCCTGTGACGGCACACTTAGGGCGTGGGCGTCCATGCAACCAGCAGCCGTTAATTAAAGAAGTGCACACTCTTCTCACCAGTGGTTGGATCCTCACTTAGACCATCAACCCAAAAAACACGACCATTCACCTTAATGAGTACTTCTCCCGTTTTGAGGGCGTGTTTTATATATACACCTGTCTGTTGCTGTAGGTGTATGAGCCAGTAAATAGCCTTGTGCCCATAACTACGGGGATTGTTTCTGTGAATGACAGCTAAGGTGTCTTTAGGCATGAAGTTATTCTTCAACACCGTAAACCATAATGAGGCGATCGTGGTTGCGACTTGCAGCGGATTGCATTTGAAACGGGCTATGTACATCCTTCTAAAGGCCTGGAAATATACTCTAAGCACGCGCACATCATTCACGCAATACCTTTCACATTCATCAGCTATATTTTATGGACTAGCTTCATTAAAACTGTTGTACTAGCGGTCAAAATCTTCACGCTCACTATCACTCATGTTGGTGTAGTTAAAGTAATGTTTGGGGGGAGGCAGTTCTACGTAATTTAAAGTTTCGTTAGTGAGGAATGTGTAAAGGAAATATCCTTTAGAAACTTCAGCGGCTACGCCCATGACCTTGGGTAGCTTTGCTAATTTACAAGGTGTGAACAGCAGGGTGTCTTTAAACTGAGCATTACCTCTTATCTGCATTTGTATAAGTTTGTTGCCTCTTTTTAATGGGTCGCCTGTAAATATCTCCGATGACTCGTGTTCAAGCAACTCCTTATAAAGGAACTGTGTGTCAAATTTTGTTCAGTTATGGGCAAGAATATACACAGTCATTTTTTTTAACTTGTTCACTAACTTGACGATGTACGATACAAAGAGTTTCACAGGGCTGTCGTGTGCAGTCGTTTTAAAAACGTTTGTCCGTTTACCACATTTTTGACCTTCATCACACTCGACATCCATGCACTCATCACAGATAGTCTGGCTTACGAGTAAATGTGGAATAACCTCTTTGGTTTCAGCGTTCGTATATGTTTCTATATCGTAGTACACAGTTATACAAGAGTTATTGTTAGGCTTAGCATCTTTCATATAACATACATGCTTCACTCCATCCGCTTCATATTTTTCATATGTAGAACAGTGAATTTCATCGCATTTATGCACAAACTTACCCCAATTATCCATCATATAAAACATGCCACGTTCACAGATTCTCATTTTCCTGCAAGTACCAATTGATTTATGGAGCTCAAAGCATTTATTATTGAAAAATGTACGTCTGCACACATTACATTCCCTCTTCTCAGCTTCATCTACACGACTTTCACATTTGGGGCTTTTACACTGCTCACATACCATGTAGCACTCCCTACAATGTTTCACTATATCATCCGCAAACTGGAGACATCCCTTATACCAGGGGTTTTGAAACTCTGTTCCGCGGAACCCTAGGGTTCCGCGAGAACTTGATGGGGTTCCGTGGGGCATGTCATGAGAGACTGAGAAGGAGAGAGAGGTAAAATAAAATAATATCAGCTGGCATAGATGAATTTCGATATGCCGGGTGTCCCATTCGAAATGAAGCAACTTTGGAACTCTGTAATTTTTAAAGTATTAATGTGAGAATGTTGAAACTTTGCCAGTTACTACACGATATGTATACATTTTTGTCAAAATGTTTTTTGTTTGTTTCAGATTGAATTATGTTTTACCCACAAGAAAAAACGAAATGTGTGTTATGGATGGCTGAGTTGAATTCTCCTACTCTTGTGCAACGGCGATTCTGTACCTTTCACAAGGAACCACCCACCAGAAGAGACCTATATGCATGGACCAAGAAATTTGAGGAGACTGGCAGTATTCTAAAGGAACACTCTGGAGGGCGAACAAGATCGGAAGATGTTGAACGAATACGCGGCGCCTTTGGTAGTAGCCCGAGAAAGTCCATCCGTCGTGCCAGTGTCGAACTGCAGATTCCTCGTTGAACTGTGCATTGAGTCGTGCGCAAGTGGCTGCAGCTCTATCCATATAAGCTTCAAATTGTTCAGCATATAACATGTGAAGATCTTAACAAAAGAAAACATTATGCTGTGCACAATGTAACTAATGTATCTAATGTATCTAATATATCTAAGTGTTATAATTCATATATATCATATGAAACATTATGATATTGACTACTTACTCTGAATATTACATTGTTTGCGTCATTCAATAAAAAATATAAGGTTTCTAAGTTGTTTCATTTCGAATGGGACACCCGATATATTCTACGAATTCACTGATTGTGTTTTGAAAGGCGTAAGCAAAGAGAGAGTGGGCGAAAGAGAGAATTTTAATTCAAACGATGAGATATCCAGAATAATTGTTGCCCTCTTACAGCCACACTAAGAAACAGGAGCCCATTTTATAAACAAAACGCAGCTGATGACCACAAGCACTGGTCTGATTGATTTGGTGAGTTTTTCTGTTTTTAGGATTGGTTTTCTCAGTTCACGGAAATTATGATCATAATAATGTTATTAAATGCAGTGTAAATGTGTGTTAGCGTTCACAATGCATATTATATAAATACAGTATATGATGGTGTTTTATAAAGATATTTGCTAACGAAAGTGTAAGTTCGTCAGTAGTAGACTACAAATAATGATTCCATTGAACATTTACTTGTTTGATTAACTATTAAAATTACTCCTCAATAACTGTAAAATTCCTCACTTTTAATTATTTTGCATTGAAAACTTTAATTTTACAATAAACTTGATATTTTTTATACTTTAATTTTTTTTATGCTGACAGTACTGTGGGGATGGGAATTTAAAATAAATAGGTCAATAAAAGTAAATTGTCTTTTTTTTCTTGCAAATTTCTAAACTTACTGTATATATTTTTTTTGTGAAATTCATATAACTGTATATGTAAATTTCATAAATTACATAAATAAACTGCAGTGAGTATAAATTGTGTTTTATTACCATTTGCCTTATATCATTAAAATTTTACCTCTTGGTGAAGGTTCCGTAAATTTTTTTTTAAATAAAGGTTCCGTGTCTTCAAAAAGATTAAAAGACTCTTCTTTACACAAACCATGATGCCTTCCATATTTTTGACTTTTATCATAACTAGCGTAGAGAGTCCTTATATTAAGGATGGGGAGATACGATGCTCCTGACAATCCTAACATAAGTAGAGGTCTTGTACGATCTCTCACACAGCTTTTAAAACCATACACAGTCCTACAACGATCATCCATTCCAAATACAACTATATGAATATTCATTTCCTGCTCTACCCTTCTCAGCTCTTTAAGACCCATATTACACTCAAACTCAAGCTTACAATCTGAAGCCAGTTTACGGGCACGCTGCACAACCGTAGTCAGCCTGATATTATACGCGACTGTATTTAGTACAGTGAACATATAAGCTAAGACGCTAAGACTATTGCTATAAAGCCGCAACCACGATCGACGTTAAATTGCTTTCTGTAAATAACCTAAAAATTTAAATTAAGAGTATAAGGTGTGGAACTATAACCCGCAATCCGGAATACTCTGTCAATATCTACCGTGAAGTTGTCCATATTGAAGGCTGTACTACTTTGAGAGGCCTGAATTATACGGCCCAAGATATATTCTATGGCTACAGTTGCAAAGCATCTGAACGGTATTACTACCCAAAAATCATCCACATCCCCGTCATCTGAACCGAACCTGACGGACAAACTCGTCCGGACTTCACGTTCGTCGCGGTTCTGAAGGGCAAACTCCACAATCCCTTCAAGTACGCATCGCAGTCCAACACCGTTGGTATACAGGGATCCAGGGTCAACCCTGACCAGGTACCGATTTCTACTCAGGGCAGGGGTGGGGGTAGCGGTGCGCATCAACTCAAATGTTATACTTTCTTCCACAGCACGAGAAGCTGCTGCTGCTGGTGTTGAGGAAGTAAAGGGAATTGAATAGGAATAAGGGGGTATATTTGAGGAAGTCACAATTGTGGGGGTTGTGTCGAAAGACGTACAGGGTTGGGACTCTATTACTGGGGTTCTAACAACCGGCGCAATCCTGGCACGCTTTATACCTGACGTGGAGGGTTCCTCATTATGCTTCCGCTTTGAATTGTCGCATGCTACAGGTATCGATGGTGAGGGTTCGTCAGCGGGGATATTCTGTAGCTACACGGGCATCAGGGTCATCTGTAATATCGATGATGTAGGGGCTGTACTTTTCAATTTTTTTTGAAAAGTATAGGTGATCGTGGTTTTTCCCATTATTTGGCACTATACTATCACATTGATACCATTTTTACAAAAATTGATCAATATTTAGGGGTCTCGCATAGACCTTGAAATTACTAGTTTTTTTTTTAAATGTGTACTTTTTAACTTTTTACTGAATCAAGATAAATCATTAAGTAGGGATGTTTTCTGAATCCTCTTAATGAGAGAAGTCGTTTGGTGTGCCTGCCAATGTCATACGACTAACGGTTTAAAGGTTGTGCCTGTATACAGGTAATACCAATGTGCTAGTATACTGTAGTGCCAAATAATGGGAAAAACACGATCACCTATACTTTTCAAAAAAATGAGTGACCATACCCGGGCGGAATGTATAATGTATATAGGTAATTAGAAAATGCACTATGCCTGTGACAGGTACCTAACCTATTTCTTTTTTTGCAGATCATAACATTTTGAAATTCTGTCTGAGTTCCTCATCCTTTGTCATGGACAAATCGATGGCAACCATAACTGGAAGAACTCTTGAAGCTACAAATAGAGAGTCATCAAAAGGAAAGGCGAAAATAACACAGCTACCTTCTCTAAGATCGGCCTCGGAAATTTTTTTAGTTGGCCAACCGTCGTCCTCCATCAGTGGTAGCAAATTGCCAACAACACGGCAGGTTTTGCAATACTTCTTCAGTGTTATCCAGTACACTGCTAACAGGAAAGACGCATTCAAAGAAACCGTAAACAACGTCTTAAAGTTTGGAACATGGCCCGCATTAAAACAATCACAAAGCTCAACTGCGAACGGAAGCTAGAGGCATTGTGGAAAGAGTGGCACTTACTCCAAAAGAGCAGAAAACGAGAAACTGACGCCGGAGGAAAACGGCAGAAGTTTTCGGACAGTGTGGACAAGCTGTGGGATATCGGAGCATCTGACGCTGTCGAAGATATAAAGAAGAATCGACTGCTGTCCGACAAGGACAAGAAAGAAGACATTGACTTCTACCTCGATCAACGTGGTCATCGGGTGGCAACGATGAGGGGAACGATAAAGTTTTCGCTGTAAAAAGAAAGCTACAGGAAGGAAGAAAACGTCCTCGCCAGGAGCCGCAAACCTCAAAGTGTGCATACGAAACCGGAGATGAGGCCATGGAGAATGATGATACTGGCATGTCAGGAGAGTCGGAGACAGAACTAGCGTTCCCCCTGCCGAAAGAGCCAAGTGTGTCTGTCAATCTTCCTCGCCGCATCCTTAATGCACCTGCTGTCATGGAAGTGGCTGATCGTTTCCGCATGTCCAATAATCAGGTGCGTATTGTGTATAGTATTCATCGATAGCGTCAGTTTTAAAGTGTCCCGTAACCCACATGTATTCTTGACAGTTTCCTTTCCACTTTCCATTCTCTACATAGGTAGTAAGCATTGTGGCTGCTATCACACGTTCGGCGGATCCACATCGCCGTGAAGTGGCGACGGCTGTGAAGGACTCCTTCACGCCACCGAGGCACACTGTTGTCCAGTGGGATGGCAAAATGGTCAAGGTCAGTTGATTAAGTTTTCATAGCTATCAATTTAGTAATGAGATTCATGAAGCATAATGTCAATTAAAAAGAGAACTGAATGTGAACAAAAATAGGTTACTTTACAACCATGAAATTGAAATATATGGCATGTGTTTCAGAACTTCATCTTCGCTCTATGCAGCAACAAGGTGGATGGCACTGTGAAGCAACAGATGGCAGAGAAGCTGTCCCACCTCCCTGTACCCAAAGACTTCACATACGAGAACGTCTGAGTCGACGAGATGACGCTACTCGCTACTCCCCGACCTGATCGACGAGTCCTCCTGGTTCTTATTTGCAGGCCTGAAGATGTATGGGTCTTCGTGGCTCACCCTGCCAACTGATAAGTGGGACGAGAACGAGGACTTTTGTCGTCTGAAGGATGTGATCTCTAATCTCCAGGTCACCAATGACGTCGCTGAAAGAGGAGTCCAACTGATACAGGACTATGCGAACACGGTCACAAAGGACGAGGCACAGCTGCAGGATCTTCTGCAAGTGGTGGAAAAGAACCGGAAAGAGCTCGGCGACTTCAAGAAGTCATCACTCGCCACGATGCCATAGCACAGAGGGACAACGTTGCAGCTAGTGACGTGTGATAGTTGTCAATACAATGCAAAAGTGATTGTTTAAGTTATTGTTTCTTTCTTCCTTATTTGTCTGCTATTTGCTGATTTTTTTGAAAAGTATAGGTGATCGTGTTTTTTCCCATTATTTGGCACTATACTAGCACATTGGTATTACCTGTATACAGGCACAACTTTTAAACCGTTAGTCGTATGGCACACCAAACGACTTCTCTCATCAAGAGGATTCAGAAAACATCCCTACTTAATGATTTATCTTGATTCAGTAAAAAGTTAAAAAGTACACATTTAAAAAAAAAAAAATCGTAATTTCAAGGTCGATGCGAGACCCCTAAATATTGATCAATTTTGGTAAAAATGGTACCAATGTGCTAGTATAGTGCCAAATAATGGGAAAAACTACGATAACCTATACTTTTAAAAAAAAATTGAAAAGTGGGCCACCCTACTCTACATCGTCGTCATTCACAGTTCTTTGGAAAAAGAAAAACAAGAATATAAGGAGCAGCACTTAAATTTTGTTATGTTTTGTAAATGACCCACTTATGGGTGTGACGTGATAGAGATGGAATCTGTAGAAAAATTCAGGTTCACGAGCCCCTCCACATGTATTTTATCTGGCCCTACAGAATGTGGTAAACCTGTGTTTATGCTTAAAATCATTAAAGATAAGGGGGAGATGTTCTCAAAATTTGTCCATAAAGTAATATGGTGCTATTCGACGTATCAATCAGTGTTCAACGAGTACCAAGATAATATTTTGTTTCAAAAAGGTGTATATGGCGTTAATTCGTTAAAGGGAAATGAACATACAGTCATCGTAATTGATGATCTCATGTTCGAAATGGATAAAACGTTTGCCGAAACATTTATAATGTTCTCCCACCATCTTAACATAAGCGTATTCTTCATCAATCAGAATTTATTTTTCAAAAATAGATACATGCGCGATGTGTCGTTAAATACAAATATCTAGTCTTATTCGCGCAACATAGAGATGTGTCACAAATTCGCGTATTAGCCAATCAAATGTTCCAAATCAGCGTAAGGAGTTTTTGGAGGTTTATAAAGAGGTCACAAGTCAGCGTTACGGATATTTGCTTTGTGACCCTTCCCCGCGAAACACGTTTAGGGTGCTTCTAAGAATGAATATATTCCCAAACGAGCCTGGAACGGTGTATATTTCAGAATGGAAAAGAGGCTCTGAAGAAATATCGTGAATTAATAAAAATCTATCAAAGATTGCCCTAGGCATTGCAGCAGATGTTTGTTGAAAATATCGACTCGGACATTTTAAAATCTGTCTTAATGTTATAAAGTGTAATGTGCCAATGAAACTCCCTCAGAAGGCACGCCTACGTCGTTAGAAGAACATAATACGTGAGCTCGCTCGTTAAAGTCAAACTGTGGGTAAGAAAAAGTGAATTATTGTACAAAGAGGGGGATCGTTCCTCCCCATCTTATTTTCAGTTTTGGGACCTATACTGACTAGATTAATATAATGAAGAAAGTGGTAGTGATTCCGTACGAGGTGTATGCTTCACTGCAAAGTTCAAAGAATCCAGGCACGGTCTAGAACCCCGTAAAAGTAGACTTAAAAGAGTGAAAAGCGAATTGTTAGCCCTATTAAAAGTGAAAAGTACCTGATGAGAAAAATCTTGTACCAAGAGGCTCTGCAGAAATTTCTTCATAAGTACGAAGATTATAAGAATCGACAGAGCTCCCCGTGGTTATTAGGCAGAGCGCGAGCAACGATGAGCATGGCGACATAGGGCCTGGGCCCATTAGAAATGACCAGCCAAAGAATAACGGAACACAACACATCGAGCATGTATTAAAAAGCAGTCTCCCACATACATTGAGGAATAAAGGCTTAAGTCTTTATAATCTATTGAGTGAGGACCACATATACAGTGGACCGATACAGGCGAGGTCATTGTTGAAGGAACAAGGGTACAGGGATCGAATATCGTCGACATTGTCCACGATCTGGTGAGAAAGTGGGACAGGCCCTCACCAACAGGATGGAAGCATATTAAATCAAGACTACAACAAATAAATGTCCCCAAAACATTGATAGGAAATCTGAATAGGTTAAAAGACTGGCGCAAGTCTCGCATGTGTCACAACTGAGTACGTCATCACCCCCAACAGTAGCATCTCTGAAGAGGAGAAAGAAGAGACCAAACGGCCAACCTTATCCACGTGTCTCTAAAATACGCAAATGGCTAACATGTTAAGGAAACGCTGTTATGACATTTCTAACCCGCCTCCTATCGCGGTGTTAATAGACTGTACAGAGGTGTTTAATGAGGGAGTAGGGAAAAGAGATGTTGAGAGGTTTTTGCGGGAGCAGGATGCTTATACACTTCATAAGCCGGTGAGAAAAAGGTTTAAAACGGCCAGGAAAACAGTGCCTTCGATTGACTCTATTTGGCAAGCAGATTTAACAGACATGCAAAGATATTCAGTGTATAATGGATAATGGTGGCTACCGCTACATCCTATTCGTAATGGATGTATTCTCTAGATATCTGTGGCTAATTCCTCTGAAAAATAAATCGCCTGAAACAGTTGCTAAACTACCAAAACGCTGATGTTCAAAGAAAACAGGGTTCCTGGCTATTTTTGTACGGATATGGGGAAACAATTTTAGGCCACGCTTTTCAGAACATGCTGACAGAATTTAATATCAGTTACTACACTGGCAATTCTATACATAAGGACTCTTTAGTTGAAAGAGTTCAACGTACCAGAAGGAACGCATGCATCGCTATTTTACCCACGAAAACACATAGAGATATAAACATTCTGGGATCATTGTCCTCGTCATACAACCGTTCACACAACCGTACGATTGGCACAACTCCTAACGAAGTTTTAGAAAGAGGTACGCGTCCAGAGCCTGATGTGAGAGAAATGGAGCACACCACCACCACCAACACTCTACACTTTCAAGATCAATGATTATGTAAAACTATCGTGTCGGGAAATAAATTCGCGAAGGGATTTGATCAAGGATGGACACTTGATATTTTTAGTTAGTGCTATGAGACCTGAAGGCGAGATAATGATGTATTACGTTGAAGATTTGAATGGGGAGGAAATCGCAGGCTTTTACCGCGAGGAGTTGCAGAAAGTGGCATTCAATTATGGAAAAAATGTGCTTAAAATTGAAAAAATTTTAGGCAGCAAAGGTTCAGGAGAGAGAAAAATGTACCTGGTGAAATAGCGAGGGTACCCAGAAAGCTTCAACACCTATATGAAAGCTGCTGCAATAATGAAGCTTAAATAGTATGCAACATGGCGCCTAACCACTTCTATGTTACACTCCCGGCCTCTTCTTCTCTCTGTACATCCTAACAACAGCCTGGCAAACTTTATAGCAGAACTCCATGGGCCCATTGAGTTGGAACGTGATTCGTACGAAGTTGGTGTTTTGAATTCCAGGTAGTACCAAATTTTTAACTCTTGAAAAGTGAACAGATCATATTTCTGATCCTTAGAAGAGTCGATGAGTGTGATTAATTAGGCATAACCTTAGACAACACTATGCGATCAGTCCTGTTCGGTGAGGTACAGTACTATAGTACAAATGTAAAACTAGGAATCGGTCATTATGACACAGCCACGGACATTGTGACGGGCTTAAACAAGTCTTGAAAAGTCGTACCTGACAAACGACTTACTTTTTGAAGTCGTAAACATAGACACACCTGCACGCACGTTGAAGTTAAAATCAACGCTTAGTAGGAATATTAAATAAAAAGAGCTGTTCACAATTGTGGCCGAGGGTCGATATGGTTTAGCCCTCCAAAGAGACACCTTTCACGAGGTAAAACATGACTAGTCAGCTTAATGTCAGTTGAAAGTGAAGTTGTGGTGAAAGCTATCGTAGAGCACCAATTTGTTGGGAACACCCAGCCGCGCCTGCTGTGCATTGTACCCATTCCCAATCATAGAGGGAAGAGTTTGAGCATTACATATGACAAGCCCCTTAAGTGAATGTTGCGACTAATCTACTAACCAATATCTCAATTTATATAAGAACGATTTAAGGAAAAAATTTCCCATTTAGTGATGGGAGCTTAACAGTGAAGCTACACTTTCGTCGCATTCAGTTATAATAACCCGAAGGCCTTTCACAGTTTATCGAGGGGTGAGATATCAGCATGGGAGTGGGCTTGGATCCATGTTTTCAACCATACTACGCACGGCTGTCCCATTGTTGAAGAGGGGGCTAGATACCTCGGGTGGAAGGCGTTACAATCAAGTTTTAACGCGGTAGAAGACATAATGGGTGGAACTAAACCTAAAGAAGCTCTAACAACTTTTAAAACGTACAGGGGACGAAATCATCAAAGATGCAAAGAGAAAAATGCGTGGTGGCGGAAAGAAGAAGGGGTTACCAAAACGTGGCGCTAAATTTAAAAGGACATCAAAAGGGAAGTGTTCTAAGCGAATGAAGCCTATGGCTGATCATTTTTTAATTGATATAAGCTGAGGACACTGCTCTTACGAATCATAGGCTGATTACTACTTGTCGACAGAGGTGGCACTATTTCTGACTCATGGCGCGCATCATCCATCCGTGTAGCTCACAATGTTTTAAATCGGATTTAACTCTCTTTGATATGCCCCCTACACAGGTTTCTATTGTGCATATGACTTTATTACAATTAACTCGTTAAACAGAATTAGTTCACCGAGTGCCCCTATAGAATTCGTGATATCCAGCTTAGGCCCATTCTTTTTTTATCCTTGCTGCATGCACATGCAACTAACGAGTTACTATCACCTATGAACATATCTGAAAAATGTCTTCAACTTTTCAGAAGAAGCGAAGGATACCTTTTTAACTGCCGACGGCTATTATCAGTTTAAAGACGAAACTCGTATAAAGGATAAATTTAAAAATTCTAAAAAGAAGATATACGAGTGTTTTGGACGTCTGCATACAGACTTCACGTTCCAGGAGGAAATGCTTATGAATGGGGTGGATATGAAGTTAACACTCAACCGCCCGATTCCTGAGATCTACATAAATCTGGGACATAATCAAGAAGAGGGCACAAAGCCCCTTGTGATTCACATCATGGAAACATATCTGCGAGTACGGCGAGTGAAATTAAGTTTGCCGAAATATGTAGAAATTCAAAAAAATTTAATACACGCAACAGTAAAATATCCAATTAACAGAGTACAGATCAAACTATACACGGTGCCCTCCGGGTTGGCCTCGAAGCAGCTAGAAAACGTGGCCATGGGAGTTCTACCTAAAAGAATATTAATTGGAATGCAGGATCACGCTTCGACAAATGGAAAATATAAAAAGAGCGCCTTTAAATTCGAGAATTTCGGCCTTAAAAATATAACTCTTTACGTAAATGGCTTTACATTGGGCGGGACTATGGTTACGGACTACTCAACAGACGGTGTGTTCCCGCTCTGCGCGAGAGCTTATATTAATGTGGCCCATATTGCCGGTGGCAGTGACGAGCTTGGGATTTGCGTAACGCAGAAAGAATTTTAGATCAATTTAACCTTTACCCGTTTGATATTACCCCGACTTATCTGCTAGTGTAAATAAACACTTAAGTCCACAACAAAGTGGGACCATCTCAGTCAGATTGGAATTCTCCGACCATATAGACGCACCTATTGGTGTACTAGTATACCTCGAATCACAAGCTCTAATAGAGCTCGACCGCATCAGGAACGTTGTCACAGACTTTTAAAATGTAGGCGAATACACTCTAGAGAGTAATAAAAAGTGACCGAGTCACACGCTCTAAATTTAGCGGTGTGTTTGCCAAGAATGAAACATTAAAATTGCCATCTACGAGGGATTGGTGTAGTCTTATCGTCAATACGGACATTGTGGGGGGGTGAGGGGATTCATTGGTTTGCAATTTATTTTAAAAATAGGGAAAGAATGTACTATTTTGATTCACCCGGCACTCAGCCCTGGAGTGACCATGTTGTCGTATAATTTACCGAACAGCTACGTACATGTCCCTGAAATTCTCGGGAATCCTTACCGTTTCCAAAGATATTTTAGTAATACTTGTGGCATGTACTATCTTTAATTTCTCCCGCACATGTCATGTGGGAAGGGATTTATAAATTTTTTAAAATTATTCGATTTGTGCGACACTGAGATGAATGCTGAATTGGTATACAGACAGATAAAAAAGGTACCCATTTTTGTGCACTCGCTGTATTGTATAAAGTTTTACGTGTGTATATATAATTGTAACTATATTGTGTAAAGTTTTACGTGTGTGTATATATTTGTAACTCTAAAATGTCTCCATTAATGTTAATCTTATTTAAGGGACGCTAGTTCTGTAAGAAGAATTCGGAGCTATTGAAGAATAAGGACCCCAGCCTTCTTTAGTTAGCTTTATAAGGCTAACTAACGAAAATATCATGACCTAACCTAACCAATCGTCAAGGGCGTATAGTTAACCTAACGATTGGTTAGGTTAGGTCATGATATTTTCGGTAGTTAGCCTTATAAAGCTATAACACGACCAAGCTCCGCATCGGTTCTTTTAGGAGAAATTAACATGATTAGTCCATACTGAATCTTTTTTAATTAAAGTTCACTTTTCATAAATCGATTTGTACTCAGAAATCCTAACTCAGTACAATGCAAACTAGGCTATAATTGAGGATAACCGCTAATGAAACATTACGATAAAATGTGGTGTAGAAATGTATTATTACAACCAACCACACCATATATATATATATATATATATATATATATATATATATATATATATATATATATATATATATATATAAATATGACGAAATAACAACGAGGGCGACAAAGAATATACAATAATTAAGAATCTATTGTTTTTCACCAAAATACACACATAGGTACATATACACACACACACATATATATATATATATATGTATATATATAAAGAGAGAGAGAGCTGCAAGGCGTTACAAGTACACTAATTTACAGATCAAAAGGAAGAATAGCTGGGTGTACTACGCATCATCAGCCAGTACCGGGTAATGAGCACCGGACCGAGATGTTAACACATACATCCATATATATATACATATGGGAAAAGAGTGTTACAATAAGAGGAAATGCCGATTAGGGCGCCCGGGCAAATCATAATCACAAAGCAGGTATCCTAACAGGGCTCAAATGTAAGATTAGCCTGATGTGCTAGGCATCATCTGCCAGCAGCGGGTAACGAGCCCGGTTATTAACACATACATCCATATATATATATATGAGGAGTGATCAAAAAGTATCGATAATTTTATTACTACGGACAAATGAATGCAAATAAGAAATAACCGTCTACATATATGAGTCTTCCTGCCCTCTGGCGTCTGCAATCTGAAGCAAAATCTGCTACCATGAGTCAGTAGTTGGTTGGAGCGCTAAAAAGGAGGGTGTGTGTTGCAGTACGTATGAATCTCTGAAATGGAGCAACGTGCGTTCGGAGACGAACGAAATGATTAAAGAGCTTTTGGAAATGATGCTCTCAGTGTAGCTAACGTTTACAAATGGCACAAAAAGTTTAAAAATGGAGAAACATCGCTTGAAGACAAGGAACGCAATGGCCACCCTTCCACTTCTCGTACGGATGAAAATGTCCAACAGATTTGATTTCTGGTACTAGCAAATGTTTCTCCATTTTTAAACTTTTTGTGCCATCGGTAAACGTTAGTTACACTGAGAGCATCATTTCCAAAAACTGTTATAATCATTTTGTTCGTCTCCGAACGCGCGTTGCTCCATTTCAGAGATTTATACGTATTGCAAAAACACACCCTCCTTTTAAGCGCTCCAACCAACTACTGACTCATGATAGCAGATTTTGCTTCAGACTGCAGACACCAGAAGGCAGGAAGACTCACATATGTAAACGGTTATTTCTTATTTGCATGCATTTGTCCGTAGCAATAAAATTATTGATACTTTTTGATCACTCCTCCTATATATATATATATATATATATATATATATATGGGAAGAGAGTTACAATAAGAGAAAATGCCGATTACGGCGCCCGGGGCAAAAAATAATCACAAAGCAGATATCCTAATAGGTCTCAAAAGTAAGATTAGCTGGGTGTGCTACGCATCGATTCTCTGCCTAGCTCAGTAGTAATGCATACTAATCTATAATTGATGATACCCGCTATGAAACATTTTACAGCAAAATGTAACGAGTTGAAAATGTATTATCACTTCCACACCATATATATATATATATATGACGGAATAGCCACGAAAGAGCAGATAATAAACAGCATGCAACTAGCCTAACCTGGTCAAAAGGAAGTTTAGCTGTGTGTGCTACGCACGGTCTGTCAGCACCGGTCTCAAACCAGGGACCGCAGGCAACTCTTCAAAGTTTTGGCAATTCCAAATCCCTACCTGTAGAACTTTCTATAGATTTTTAAGCTAAGAGAAACAATCGTGTAATAAAATTTCACTTTCAGAGGACACGTTCATTGTATAATAAATCCACTTTCTAAATGACGTTATCTGGAAGGAAGATTAGCTGGGTGTGCTAAACATCGTCTGCCGTCACCGGGTCTCGATCCTTGGGCAGATATCATTTTACCTCGTTTTATTACGAATTTTTATAAATTATAACACTTGCACTGAGTGAAACGATAAATATACATAGCCCGGCCTTCCGCTTAAATCACAAACTAGTTTTTCAAAACGCATTTATTATAGTGTTTTATAAATTAACTAATACGGGCACTGAATGAAAATTTATATAGACATAGCCTGAATCAAATTAAATTAATTACTTGGATTTCAATGCCGTCTTCAACGGTCAATTCTTTCTCGCCGTCACAAATTTTTGCAATGGATTGCGTTGAAAGTAGGGCGTTCCTGTCTGCAGCTGCGAAAAGATGAAGTGTAGAAAACGCTGCAGTGTCTCCTACTTCAAACAACTGCGGGTAGCTGTAAAGCTGTTAAGATTGGCTCATGACGATATATCTCTGTGGTTATTCTTTTATAAATACAACTGTTGTGGAAATCAGATGAAAATCCCTCTTTTATATACGCGAACATAATTGTAAACACCCACAATAGCTGAATCATGAGTTTCCTATTGGCCGTCGGTGAAATTTGGGTGGGGCATAACGTGTAAGCGCTACTACCAGCCAACCAGAGGTCCTGGGCCGTTCTCAGGATCCGCCCAGTGGGCTGTATTGGCTGAGTCGTGAATTCTGGGGCGTGACAAATATAACTTATCCATTCCATGGGTTTCTTGCAGAAATGAAATGATTCGTAGAGACTGAGAGAGAGAGAGAGAGAGAGAGAGAGAGAGAGAGAGAGAGAGAGAGAGAGACGCTTTGTCTGGAAAATAAAACTTTATATGAAGGATTTTACAACCATCTAAAACTGAAAATAATTTTAAAAATAAATTTGGAAATCGGGGAAGATCGCATCGATATAAAGTTTTTGGTGTCGAGAGATTGGCGTATGATAAATAGCCATTTTATTACCGGTGCTAATATATCCTTCATCTATATATATATAAAATATATATATATATATATAGCTGAAGGATTTTACAACCCCTTAAAACTGAAAATAATTTTTAAAATAATTAACAGAAATGGAAGGGGATAGCGTGGCATTAGTCCATCAAGGTTTATGGTGTCGAGAGATTGGCGCCTGATAAATATCCATTTATTACCTCAGCTGTGACAATATATATATATATATATATATATATATATATATATATATATATATATATGAAGGATCTAGCGACATTGGAAAATAAATTTGGAAATTGGGGCAGATCGCATCGGTTTAAAGTTTATGGTGTCGAGAGATTGGCGTATAATAAATATCCATTTTATTACCGGTGCTAATATAGCCTTCATATATATATATACTTGAAGGATTTTACAACCCCATAAAACTGAAAATAATTTCAAAAAACTAATTGTGGAAGATCGATGGAGAGAACGGCCATATATTAAACTTCTGTTTTATCACCTGTGATAATATATATAAAATTTTCCTGTAGTTATTTAAGCATGTGTGTGTGTGTGTGTGTGTGTATGTGTGTGTGTGTGTACATATAAACTGTGGTATAATATAAGCCCCGCCTAGCGGCGAATGCACCCGGCGCGCGGTAAACGATTATCCTTTCACTCATTTGGGTGGCAGATAAAATGGCTACCCTGGGTGACCTAGTGGTTAAGACGCTGGGTTGCTGGTGGGTTGGATTTCCCGTTAAACTGTAGGACTAAGGTAGAGTGAAAAGCGTGACTTTCGGCTGAATGAACAATTCGGGTAGGTCCGGATTCCGCGTTAAACTGTAAGTCTAGGGTTGGGTGAAAAGTTTGGCCTTCGTCAGAATGAACAAGTCGGGTATTTTTTGTCTTTCTTGGAATAAAAAGAAATGCTGTTTTTGAATACATTTTGTATAAGAGATGAATGACAAAAGTAAATAGACGCCTCTCTCTCTCTCTCTCTCTCTCTCTCTCTCTCTCTCTCTCTCTCTCTCTCTGGAAACTCATCTATAAATAAATAATTAGTATATATACAGTAGCTGTGTGTGCGTGCAATAATAGGGGATCTATATGCGTTTGCTTGCTCCTCTTCTTGGGGGTTCAGGCGATGTATAAACTGTGCCAACTGGCTGATATTGTCTGGAGGCACTGGCTTCTACGCCAACTGGCGGATTTCGAGTTCTAAGTCAAGTGTTACTACCATGATCAGTCATTGAGCTTCTGCCTCCCGTGGAAGCTGGATGGTCTCTTCCTCTCTCTCCTCCTCTCTCAGGTTAGGTTAGGAATACCCCTTTGTGGGGAGAGGTCGTCCCATCTTCTCCCCCAAAGAGATCAAGTGGACTCCCCCAGCTTGCCAAAAAAAAGGGGGACTCCACCAGCTTGCTGGGGGAGTTCCCCCATTTTTTTGGCACCTTGGGTTTGGCACTGGAGGGGGCCTTGCCACAAGGGGAGGAGGGTTGGCACTGGCACTCATTGCAACATTTGCAATTGCGCACGCTAACCTTTTGCGGTCATACTACTGCCCTTGACGATTGGTTAGGTTAAATCGTGATATTTTCGTTAGTTAGCATTATAAGGCTAACTAACGAATGCTGGGGGCCTTAGTCTTCAGGTGATCCAAACTATTAAGACAACCTAACCAATCGTCAATTTAAATATATATTAGTTATTTAGTTTTAGCGTTTTATTTGATTAGGTATACGCGGACAAAGTTGTGGAACGCAAACTACACTAGGATAATGTATGGCAGCGTTTCCCAAAGTGTGCTCCTCGGAGCCCTGGGGCTCTCCGAGACCGCTTCAGGGGCTCCGCGAGGTCAAAACTATTTTCATAATATAAATCCTGCAATGAAACAATGAACTGAGTGAGTGATTGAGAGTGAAAACAGTCAAATAACGTCTTAGTACGTTTTGAACTGAGTGAGAGACTGAGAGTGAAAAACAGGCAAATAACGTCTTAGTACGTTTTGAGCCTTTGAGACGAAAGGTTGTGTCTTAGAGTTCTGAGATTTCTTTCTCATGTTTTTGGCGCGTAAAAGCGATATTATTTTGGCTAAAATTTTCAATGAATTTATTTCTGAGTTCAATGTGTAAAATATATCGTTTGTTTTGGAATTAAATGAATTTTAATCTGTATGTTCGATAAATTTTGACTTTTATCTATTCTAGAAATTAATACATAAAAATTATACTTAAGCTTCAGTATAATTTTTTAGTATCTCTAAGCTTCGCATATTCTTAAATAGTGATAGAATTGAACAAATTGAAATCTCACATTCTAATAGAAAGATTTGGAAGGAGAGATAGAAGTGCAAAGAGGAATCAGACAGCAAACTATAATTATTCAGTCGTTTGAAAAATAAGTACACTTTGTTGTCTTATTTTGCAATAATATTTTAAAATTTTTATTTAAAACTTTTATTATTTGAAAATTTAATTAAATTGTATTTAAAAATATTAAAAAAAAATGTATTTATAAAATATTTTTATTATATTTAAGGATGGATCGTTGGCTTAAAAAAGGGAGATTAGAAGACTCGCTTTTTCAACCCACAGCTGGACCGTCTACGTCCAAAGATGCTGAAAAAGATGAGACTGACGTATCGGAGAGGTCTGTAACTCACGGAAGGGAGGAATCTACTCCAAAGAAACTGCTCGAAACTGTAAATAAGAAACGAAAATATGACGAAAGCTATCTTTCTCTCGGCTTTATAGATGTTAATAATTTACCTTATTGTGTCTTATGCAACAGAGCATTTTCAAATAGCACTATGGTGCCCGCTAAGATGCGGCGTCATTTTGACACCAACCATTCAGAGTTTAAAGAAAAAGGAACTGAATATTTTAAACGTAGGCGTGATCAGCTCTTTAAAAGCCAAAACTTATTTGTTACAGCTTTTCAAACTAGAAATGAAAAAGCCACTGAGGCATCTTACAGGGTAAGTTATCGTATTGCACTGGCTGGAGAAGCGCACACAATAGGTGAGACACTTATAAAGCCTTGTACAGTAGGGTGGATCGATTTTACATTTTTTTCGATTTCCATATTCTAATAGAGACAAAAATTTGCGCATGCATGAGAAAATAGCCTCTGCAAAATCTTAGCTTAATAGGTAATCATGTTCTGCCCCCGGCAGAGCGATGAAAATCATATTTTTGTAGTCAAAAACGTATTTTTAAACCCTAGCCTAGAGTCATAAAATTTTGCGTGTGTGTTATTTCATGCCTAAGCAACGATATAAATGCTATGGGAAATATATAAATGCATTATTTAAGACAAAGAGCCGATCTGAAAATATGTATATTATACATATTTTCAGATCGGCTCTTTGTCTTGAATAATACATTTATATATTTCCCATAGCATTTATATCGTTGCTTAGGCATGAAATAACACACACGCAAAATTTTATGACTCTAGGCTAGGGTTTAAAAATACGTTTTTGACTACTGAAATATGATATTCATCGCTCTGCCGGGGGCAGAAGATGATTACCTATTAAGCTAAGATTTTGCAGAGGCTATTTTCTCATGCATGCGCAAGTTTCTGTCTCTATTAGAATATGGAAATTGAAAAAGATGTAAAATCGATCCACCCTATTGTACAGTTAAGAAATCACGGCGGTGCTACTTTCCAATGATACAGTAGCTCGTCGAATTAAAGATTTAGCTGCTAACATGAAGACTGAGCTAATATCTCGTCTGCAGAATTGTATTTTTGCCTTACAAATGGACGAATCTACAGACGTGGCTGGACTTGCTGTTTTGCTTGTGGTCGTCCGGTATCAGCACCAACTAACCTTCGAAGAAGATCTTCTTTCTTTTGAATGCTTGACAACAAACACAACTGGTGCTGAAATATTCAATGTTGTGAATAACTTTTTTGAATCGCATGGTTTATCCTGGAATAACTGTGTTGACATTTGCACTGATGGTGCAAAAGCAATGGTAGGTAAAACTGCTGGCGCCGTAGCACAAATCAAGGCAGTGGCACCAAACTGCACTAGGAATCATTGTATTCTTCACCGCCACGCGCTCGCAGTAAAAAAAATGCGTTTCTCTTAAGAATGTCCTTGATGAAGCTGTAAAAATTATTAATTTTATTAAATCTCGACCCCTGAGTACACGGCTTTTTAATATTCTGTGTGACGAAATGGAAAGTACTCATAAAGCGTTACTGCTGCACACCGAAGTGCGATGGTTATCTCGAGGGAAAGCACTTGTGCGATTGTTTGAGGTGCGAGCTGAACTAGTCGCTTTTTTCATGGAACACCGGTTTTACTTGAAAGAACGACTGACAGACAAACTATGGTTATTCCGACTTGGGTATTTGGCAGACATTTTCACGAAAATGAACGAAGTGAGCCTTTCACTCCAAGGAAAACAACTAACAGTATTTGTTGCCAATGATAAAATTCGAGCTTTTAAGCGAAAATTAGAATTTTGGGTAACTTGTATCCGCCACCGTGAGCTTGACAGCTTCTCAATACTTAAAGACCTTTTCGATGAGATCAGTGGTGATATTAACAAATGTGATTTTTTGACATTGTATAATGAAGTTTATCAACATTTGAAAGATCTGCATAACTCGATGAAGCAATATTTTCCAAATGACCAAAACATAATGTTACAAAATCTTGCATGGGTAAAAGATCCATTGAAAGTGCGGGATAGACCAATCGATTTTAATGTAACGGAGTACGAAAAGTTCATTGATATGGTTTCAGATTCCACATTGCAACTGACCTTTGAGAAACTACCACCTATGGAGTTTTGGTGCAGTATCAAAGAAGAATATCCAAAATTATCTGAAAAAGCTGTTAAAATACTCCTCCCTTTTCCAACTACATATCTGTGTGAGGCCGGACTTTTTTTATATGCTTTAACCAAAACAAAATATCGCAACAGATTGAATGCAGAAGCAGATATGCGAATCCAGCTGTCTTCTATTAAGCCAGACATCAAAGAGCTTTGCAAAAATGTAAAACAATGCCACTCTTCTCACTAAAAATAACAATTTTTTTTTGTTTTGGAAAAAATAGTTATTTTTCATAAAAAATGTTATGTTTAACAAGTAATGGATTTATTGTTGTTATTTTTATTTATCAAATTATTTATGATTAAAATTAAATGAATTAATAAATACATATTTACAAAATTTCTCAGTTTTAATTTCTAATATGGTAAACATCGATAGGTAGAACCCACATAAACAAAAGCTCTTTGGGGCTCTGCAATAATATTTGGGAGTGTAAAGGACTCCGGAGACAAAAACGTTTGAGAAACCGCTGATGTAGGGGGACGTAAATTACACTAGGATAATGTAGGGCAACGTAAACTGCACTACGCACCACAGGGGGACGTAAACTACACTTGCTCCGGCATTTCTATATGTTGGTGCTGCTGAAAGCTACGGAAGTCATTTTGAGTACGAATTGATATTCTTTTTCCTTCCTGCGTCTTACGGGCATATATTATGCAGTCACGTATAAAACAGGAATAAAGTATTTTTTCTTTTTTAAGCTTTAATAGTTTGTGTACATATTAGGATTAATATTTGTAAGTAAACTTATTTCAAATTTCCACAGTCTGTCACTCAATATGAATTTTATGATTCTTTTGTGTGCTTTGTTATTATTTTTTTCCACTCAGTGAGCTTCCGTAATGACATTTTCAGGAATGTTTATATGGAGTTTGTTCCTGATGGTGTTTCTAACAATTTCAGTGGGATTTTCGTTTGGCGAGCCTTGAGGGGCTCTTAGTCCGCCGATAAAGTATTAATCCTTGCGGTTTTGCTGTTCAAAGTCGCTGCTTAACCTCTTATTTTCTTGTATTTGGGTGTGTAGCCGATCTTCTCTAGTAGATATTTTCTCATTTTCTTGTATTTGGGTGTGTAGTCGATATTTTACAGTGAATATTCTCTCATTCAGAGCGTTTACAAACTGCTTTACTTCTTTGTTTTCTTTTTCTAGTTTATTTATTCTCTCATCCTTTTCTGTCAGACAGATTAAGATAAAGGATAAATAGGATTCCATGTATAATGCCAATTGTTTATTATCAGCATTACAGGGAAACGCCTGGCATTCCCTCTTTTTTCCTTGCTTGAAACTCGTTAATCCGTTGACGGAAGGGGATCTCTCCGGGGTATATAATAACATACTAACAGCAACTTCAGTTTTAAGATTAAATATATCAGAAATAAATTGACCTTACCTCGGTGGGATTGGAACCGATGACACTGAAGATTCGAGTTTCGCTAGCGTTATTCGCTTTGCCACGTTACTCCCTCGGACATTAGATGCTAAGATAAACTGAGAGAGTTTTGTATATATACGTAGTCTCTCGCATTCGTTTCACTATGTATATTTTAATGTGCATACTGTACCTTTTAATAGTAAACTCCCCATGACCACAGTACAAAAAGAAACCAGATATATTAAATTACCTTTGTATGGTTATTTATTATCACATATTCGAAGTGAAGTGTCCAAACTGCTTAAGTCTAGTTATCCCCAAATAAATTTTAGATTCGCCCTCCTCAACCTACTTAAATTATCAAATTTTTTAAAGTTCAAAGACAAATTCCCCAAAACTGTATTCCATAATGTTGTTTATAAACACACGTGCGACAGCTGTAAGGCTGCGTATATCGATAGTACTCAACTCCAACTGGAGGTACGCCTTTCTCAACATTTGGGCTTATCAGTCCGTACCAATCATCCCCTCAGTAGCCCACCACAATCTGCAATTAGAAACCATAGTAATGAAAACAACCATCCCCTTCACAAAACTCAGTTCGAAATTCTAAAAAGATCCAATAACCTTACAGAAATCCAAATTTTAGAATCTTTATACATCTTTAGAAACAAACCTTCCATTAACAACAATAGTTCATCTTACAAATTACAGCTCTTCTAACTAACCGACGAACTTACTTTCATAGATATATTATACCTTCCAATTAACTGACCATACAGTTTTCTCTTTTTCTGCCGAATATGGAGGTTGACGTAAACATTGTGTATTTACAGGTTGAGGTAATTTTAATATAATTTAACTTTAATGATTTTAATTTTCTTTTCTATTGATGTAATATTAATGATTTTAATTTTCTTTGTATTGATGTAATTTTAATTATTTATTCTTATTTTTGTTTGAAGGTTTTAAGATTTATAATTCACTGATGATGACAAAATATTTGTCGAAACGTCTGAAGTATAAAAAATAAACGAAAATGTTTGTTGTTGTGTTGGTCCTTGTTTTCATATATTTATAATTATATATGGAATTGAACTCAGAATGGTCCCCTGAATTTTTTATGATACACACAGACCGTGCATGAAACAAGGAACTCTTCTGGGAAAATTAAATCCACTATAATCCGAATAAGTAATGGTAAATGACGAACACTATAGATTTTTATTTTTCATGATGTTAACCCAATGTGGGCAATGGGTCACTCGCAAAGAGGCCCAAAAAATATAGCTTCCCTCACCAGCTATCTGAAAAGCAAGTAGGATCCAGCTTCTTCACAGGATCTAGGGTTTACAGCTACGCCTAGCCGGATCACCTGAAGATCCGTCGCCCAAGCCTTTTTTAGTTAGCTTTATATGGCTAACTAACGAAAATATCATAACCCAACCTAACCAATCGTTATGCTAACTGTACGCCCTGACGATTGGTTAGGTTAGGTCGTGATATTTTCGTTAGTTAGCCTAAAAAGGTAACTAAAAAAGGCTGGGGTGACGGATCTTCAGGTGATCTCGTTGCATTCACGTCGGACTGAATATTGAGGTTCTAAATATGGTAGGCTAGGCGAGGCTGTAAACCCTAGATCCTGTCCCAAAGCTGGATCCTATCTGCTTTCCAGATAGCTGGTGAGGGAAGCTATATTTTTGGGACCTCTTTGCGAGTGACCCGTTGTCCACGTTGTGCTAACATCATGAAAAAGAAAAAACTATAGTGTTTGTCATTTACCATTACTTATTCGGACTATAGTGGATTTAATTTTCCCAGAAGAGTTCCTTGTTCCATGCACGTTCTGTGTGTATCATATATATATATATATATATATATATATATATATATATAATCCATATATTAATATCTACAATATACATCTATATATACAGGGTGTCCATAAATGTTTACCCTGAAAACAGTATGCTCTCATGTTTTAATGACGAATCTTACATCCGTTTTCTTTTTACATGTGATCTCGTACACGCATAGAATTTCTGTGCTGGTGTGTTTCGGCTACCGCATTCGCCGCTAGGAGCGCTGTAGTAGCTGTTCAGTTAAGATGGCGTCTGTGACAGAGAAGGCACAATGTGTTGTGTGGCTTGCAGAAACAAAATCTCCTGTCAGTGTTCAGCGAAGGTTCAGAACAAAGTATGGAAAGAATCCACCTGATGTGAAGTTAATTAAGTCGTGGGTGAAAAAATTCTTGGAAACTGGAAACGTGGAAAAGGGAAAAGCAGTGGTAGACTATCAATTTCCGATGGGACGGTGGAAAACATTCAAACTGCTTTCACACGGTCACCAAGGAAATCGGTGAGACAAGCTTCATGCCAACTAAAGATATCGAAGTCTACGGTGCACAAGGTGTTACACAAACGTTTGGAGTTACACACCTACAAGGTAAATTTTGGAAAATGTGTGGCGTGAGTGTGAATACCGTTTAGACATTTTACGTGGCACTAGGGGTGCACATGTGTAAGCTTATTAAGTTCACTAACTATGTATCAAAACTTTGTATGTTTATCTACTTATGATTAAAACTGTGTTTGAATACGAGTGTTTATTTAAAAGTTATAGCATGCCTTAATCAGGGTAATCATTTATGGACACCCTGTATATCTATATACCTATATATTAATATATTATATATATATTAATAAGCACGAAAGCGGTCGACTTGGGGGTAATAATGACCGATGATGCAAAATTCGAGACAAAATCAGATAGCAATAAACAAAGCAAAATGAGTCGCGGGACAGGTATTAAGAACATTAAGAACGTTCAAAAGGAGGGACAAAACAGTAATGATTCCCCTGCTGAAAACACTGATCAATTTAGGGTGGATCGATTTTACATTTTTTTCGATTTCCATATTCTAATAGAGACAAAAACTTGCGCATGCATGAGAAAATAGCCTCTGCAAAATCTTAGCTCAATAGGTAATCATCTTCTGCCCCCGGCAGAGCGATGAAAATCATATTTTAGTAGACAAAAACGTATTTTTCTTATAATTTTTAAAATATTTCAATATGCATCAAAATTATTCCTAATAACTATAAAGTCGATGAAAAAGACCTCATATGATCGTTTTTCCAAGCGCGTTGTCCTACGTTAATATCTTTTGCCCCCGGCAACAACGTCAAATGTTGAAAAAATAGGTAATTTATGTACATATTTTCAGATCGGCTCTTTGTCTTAAATAATGCATTTATATATTTCCCATAGCATTTATATCGTTGCTTAGACATGAAATAACACACACGCAAAATTTTATGACTCTAGAACAGTGGTCGGCGAACTTTTTTGGGTATTACCCCAAAATATATTTGAGGACGTAATCAGGACGTAAATTCGTAATATTCTAAAATTTAGAATAACGCCACATTTATGTAACAAAATAAAATAAAAATATACGAAAAAAATATCAGCACAAAGTGTCTCTCATACTACACGCATTATCCCCAAAAGTTTTAAATTTACCCCATTTGGGTAATTTACCCCTGTTTCCCGGCCACTGCTCTAGAGTATTATCTTCTGTCCCCGAGAAAAGTCTAAATGTGGATTATAATTACGTTAATGCGATGTTATAAGTACGATAAGTACTAAGTACAGCTCCTCGCTTGCTAATTTTATAAAATTAGCAACCCAGAACTCACCACAAGGAGGTGGCTGTACGTCGAGTTCCACCCTATCCAGCCCCAACCACCCTTCCTTTGGCTGCATGTCGATTTACATACGGTAATCTTTCTTAGAATCAAATCGTGGAATTTTTGTTCGGGAGTGAAGACGGGAGCGGATGAATCCGTCCCTCTCTTCTATTCCACTTACACTGGCAGAGGCTTCGGTTACTAATTTGATGAGTCTCTCGACCGCTTGAGTATGACAAGGGAATAGTGGGATCAGTCCATCAGGCTGGTCTCCCGTCTCAACAAACTCTTTTATTCGGGTATCAGGTATTGTTTTTGTAACGGGGGGTTCGGTCACCTCAGCCGTTTGCCAGTTGATCATTTCGTAATTGTTTTGACTATCGTAGAGCAGCTCAGGCATGGCAAAGGCTCGAATTTCCCCCGCTGGTGATTGTTTTGATCGTGCTTTTAATATTCTTCTCCATCCCAATTCTCTTATGTGTTGCTCATCGGCATGTAGCATGGAGATCAAAATATTTTCTGGGTGAGCAAAGAAAGAATTTCTACGGAGGACTTTGTTGGCGATTGTCTTAGATCTTTGAGGCATGGTCTGAGAGAGACGCATCATTTCGAAAAAATGTTTTGCGCCCTCAGTGAAACGAGTTTTTCTTTATCTTAAACCAAATTGGTGCGTAAACTGTCATAATGAATCGCACAATTTCGTTGAAGGTGCTGGAGGGTTCACTGGTTGAAACATAGAGGCGCAGAAATCTATTTGCTGTTGTCAGCCACCTGGAATGCGCCATCTTACCTGGATTTCGAGCCGCGAGAGCTGAAGAGCAGCTACCGCTCGACACTGCTCTGTAGATGCCTAACAAATATTTTTGGTCAGTGCTCAACTCGGCATCATCTATGTCAATGTCGGGAGATGGAATGGCATCGAATTCTGTAATTGGAAGTTTTTCGCAGTCGTTCAGTTGTTTTCCAACTGGTCCAGTAAAGCCCATTGGCCCAGTTGTTTTGCCGTCCAAGTCTTGAATGAGGTGTCGCAGTGATAATTCATTACCGTGTAATAGGCATATGATCCACTGAACTGGCCTTTGTAGTTTCATTTCAATCATACGAATGGCTCCACCCTTTCGACCCGTGTTCACTGCGGTACCATCACAGCCGATAGCCACAATGTCGTCCGTGCTAATATTGTTAGTCTGCTGCTGCTGCTGGCAGCACTCACCAGAGATGACCTTTAAACCCTAGCCTAGAGTCATAAAATTTTGCGTGTGTGTTATTTCATGCCTAAGCAACGATATAAATGCTATGGGAAATATTAAATGCATTATTTAAGACAAAGAGCCGATCTGAAAATATGTATATAATTACCTATTTTTTCAACATTTGACGTTGTTGCCGGGGGCAAAAGATATTAACGTAGGACAACGCGCTTGGAAAAACGATCATATGAGGTCTTTTTCATCGACTTTATAGTTATTAGGAATAATTTTGATGCATATTGAAATATTTTAAAAATTATAAGAAAAATATGTTTTTGACCACTAAAATATGATTTTCATCGCTCTGCCGGGGGCAGAAGATGACTACCTATTAAGCTAAGATTTTGCAGAGGCTATTTTCTCATGCATGCTCAAGTTTTTGTCTCTATTAGAATATGGAAATCGAAAAAAATGTAAAATCGATCCACCCTACAGTGATCATACCAAAACTTGAATACTGCTCAGTTTTCACGTCCCCATGTGAAAAGGAAGAAATTAATAAACTAGAAGAAACGCAGAGACATTTCACAGCCAAGATTGATGGCTGCAAAGAACTCAACTACTGGGAAAGACTACGCAAACTAAATCTGTACTCCCTGGAAAGAAGAGAGAGGTACACCACAATCTACATACGGAAAATTATTGAAAAACTGGTACCAAACCTCAAATAAAACCCAATTACCATCCAAACAACGCTGGAAAATAGGAAAGGCAGAATGTGTAGTGTTCCCAGATTAAAGGCCCGACAAGGGACCTCCTCAACTCTGAAGGAAAATAGATTGGTTGTCAGGGGGCCAAGAATTTTCAACCAGCTTCCAAAAGACCTCAGAAACATTACAGGGGTCAAAGTTGAAGTCTTCAAGAGAAGACTAGATGCCTGGCTTAGGACGGTACCAGGTGAGCCCGGTGTACCTGGCTATGTACGATGGAGAGCGCAAGAGAGCAACTCGCTCCTCCACCAAGCTAGGACTAGAAGCGGGGCCACCAGTTTCACCTTTGTGTGAAGAAAGACCGACGCACGGAACCCAAACAAGGTTAACAAGGTTATATTCCTTCTGCCGAGTGTGACGGTCGGAATAAAAGTTGTATTATATTGAAAATTTCGCAGTTACTAAATTTTAAACAAGGCCACTATCTGAGTGAAGATCCAGTGCACTCAGAGGTATTTTGTTTTAAGTGGTGAAATTACGGCGTGTCATAAAAAATAAAGCAAAGCGAATTAATCTATAAAGCGTTTTTCAATTATCGGTCATTCCGCGAAGATATCCTCTTCGAAGCCCAAAATTTTTTTTTCAGCAAAACCGCACCTGTAATACACCATTTTATAGGGAAATGTCTCTATTTTAATATTCTTAAGAGATATTGATCCTATTATGCTCAGAAAAAAAGGTTATGTAGTAAAATGTGAACGTAGGTCTATCATTAGTTTTCAGTGTCAAGAAATTGCAAAGTTGACAGTGTTATATTGTCCTACAGAATGCACAGATCACTGACAAATGTATATGTGTTGCACATTCATTGTGGTAATATCTGTTTATTCACTTAATAACAGTTCATACTTGCCAACCATTTCTTCTCCAGGTTTTATTGAAGTGAACCATGTCTCTTATGTAACGACCGTTAAGTTTTTTCTTATTTTTTTAGATAGCACAATGCAGAAAGCAAGTAGACACATACCAATATATATCATCAATAAGCTATCAAAGACACACAGGATGGTAATGAGATTTTACCTCTGCCTCTTTCACTTTTAAAGAAAACGCACACAACGATCGTTACAACATCACCGTAACGGTCGTTACAGTCGCACAATGTAACAATGTAACGACCTTTACATACTTTCTTTGCAAACTACATGTATAAATGTTAACCTTCTTGGGTCATGCCAAACCTAGGTATTATGTTTATCCATATTAAATGTTTTTTAATTTATTTCAGATTTTCTAAGTGTCCCTCTCTCTTCCCTCCCTCTCCCTCTCCGTCTAGATATACAGTATATAGTTAAGTGGTTTATCGTCGCCATTTTATAATGGAGGAATTTATTGTTGCCATTTTTATCTTTGTCGGATCTTTTAATATTAATTATGAAGTTCAAGTTCAGGTCGAGTGGTCTCGCGATGTGACGTCATCTTGATCGTTCATACGAGCCACTCCGGACGACAGTGACGAGCGCGCCAAATTTAAGTTTCGAGAAAACGCGCGTTAAAGTTTTAAAGCTCGCGAACATGGTCCAACTACCCCCTTTAAAACAATATTATGATAGAGAATGGATAGACCTTTCTGACACCATAAAAACGGATTTTTGGGACCATAACGTGCTCGTCACTGTCGCATGGAGCGCCTCATATCGAGTCTTCTTTTTCCCGCCCCTCTGGATTATGATATTATTTTTATAGTGATGTTTTCGAAATTTGTTTTTTTACAAGTTTTTACTAATCGTATTTATACTTCTTGTTATATATTATTGTACATGCACTATTTATATACATTTATTGTACAGTACAATGTTTAAAAGCTTTTATTCAAGTGAAAATTTCTTTATATGCGCCTCGGTGGTGTAGTGGTTAGCGTCGCTGACTACGAATCCATTGCCCCTGATCAAGGTCCGGTGACAGCAAGTGGCGCGCAACAAAACCCACCTGTTCATCCTTCCACAAAATAAAGAAATTGATTGATAGATAAATGGATACCCTGGGTAGCCTAGTGGTTAAGACGCTGGGCTGCTGGTGGGTGGTTCGGATTCCACGTTAAACTGTAAGTCTAATGTGGAGTGACAAGCTGGACCTTCGCCAGAATGAACACTTCAGGCGGAAGCAAAACCAAGGTTAAACCAAGGTTATTAATTAAAATCAAAAGTCAAAAGGAAATGAAAAAGGATTAAGACATAAAATAAAGAGATGAATTCCTCAGGAAATACGAGTGTTTACAATATTGCCAATGTTATTTCCCTAATCATGTCTCAAGACAATATTCACATATTCCTTCAATTCCCCAGCTCTCAGGAAAATACTCGGGAATCCCTTCAGGTCCTTCAAGTGAACCCCCTTTTCAAAATTATAATTATCGGTCCAGTAGTATAGCTGCATTTGGTTAGAGGAATTTGGGTTGCTTTGAAACTTGCCCCTGGAAGGGCTCCCTAAAGGCATTCGCCTCCGTTTTAAGGGGGCCCCCTTCCTTAAGTTCCTCACCCATTTATGCGACCTCGCCATCCTTAATGAAGGGCATTTTCCCCTTGAGGGCCCCTCATGGGGCCCCTTAAAAAAAAGGATTTATCCTCACCTTCTTTTATGAGACAAAAACAAACAAACACAAACATTCGAGTACTTTTTGTTCCGGTGTGTTCCGTCGTGCTCGTGGGCCCTTGTTAGTTTTAGCTGCAGGAGGAGCAACATTCCCACTCATCAGACTGGTATTCTGTATATGTATATATATATATATATATATATATATATATATATATATATAGGTAAAAACTAAATAGTAGTCGCCTTATGACTACAGAGTTTGACACTCAATTTTGAACCTTATACCCTGAAACAATAGAAATGAAAACTTAAAATAAGTATTTGAAAAAAGGGCTTAGCAAACCTATACGAGAGTATGTATGGGCCTCAAAACATACAATGGCATTGTTTTCGTATGTTAACTCATCCGAACATCACAAAAAGCAAAATCAGATTAAACACATTTTAAATAAAAAAAATTCTTTGTTTAATATTTGTATTATGAAAATAAAATGAACGTTTATTATTTTAATTTAAATAAATTAATTTCTCTTTTTTAAGGGAAACTGACTTATTTTCAGCCGATCTGAAGTTCAAACAAACTTTTTATACATTCATATCACATGCTTATTAATTTTATTGGTATTTTTTAACAAGAGTATATTACAGGCTTTTGATGAATTTTAGAATTTTAGGTTAGGTTAGGTTTGGTTAGGTTATCTATCAAAACTATGTTTTTCCGAGTGTTTTTGATGTTGTTTGAACGAAATTAACCTTCGTTCAAGCCGCATCAAAACCATCAGAAAAATATAGTTTTGATTTACAAGGCCTGTAATTTACACTTCTAAAAATTTACCTGTTTATTTACTTTTAAATATGTAGTTTTCTGTTATTTACCTCGATATATAAATATCTTCTGATATGAAAGCTGATAATCTTGCTGCACATCAAATATTGTTATAAAATTGTGTGTGCTTAAAAAAATTTCTTTTTAAACATTAAAGGCAACGTAATTTAGAAATCTTAATGATCTGCTATTTGTTTGTAATTTTTGTATGTATATACTGATATTTAGACTATACATTTCGTGAATCAACACACGTAAATAAGCCACGATAATATAGCCTCCCCCTCTCTCTACTGTGCAATTATATATATATATATATATGGTGACCGGAAAGCTCGTCCCCGAAAACTCGGTCCCGCAAACTTGGTCCCGAAAATTCGGTCTCAGAGAAAACGGGCCCAGGAATACTCGGTCCCAAGAAAATTCGGTCCCAGAAAACTCGGTCCTAGAAAATTCGGTTCCAAGATAATTCGGTCTCAGAAAACTCGGTCCTAGAAAATTCGGTCCTCGTAACGCTTGGTCCCAAATCTTGGTCTTGATGATGTGGTTAGGTTAGGTTAGGTTAGGTTAGGAAATACCCATAACCTTCATTAATTATTTTGCAGCAACGTATATAGGCACTCGTAGAGGTAGACGCTACTACAGAGAAAAGCGAATTTTTGAACTTTCTTTGTGAAATATACAGAACAGAGTGAATATGAACTTACCTAGGACGAATAATGCACTTGAAGGATTCCATATCGGTCTACGATCTTCGATTCAAAATAACAACCCAAATATCTGGACACTAATATATGCTTTGCAAAAAGAAGAATCACTGATTCAAACAAAAATGCTACACATTAATCGTGGTGATAGGCCTCATAAAAAAAGAAAATATGTAACTAATAACCGACGCATTAAAAATATTGTTGAAAACTATAATGCTAATGAGAAAATCGCTTTTTTAAGAAACATTGCCTATAATCTTAGTACTTTTTTAGTAATAGATAAGTGAAATTAAAAATGCCTTTTATGCAATAGATTTTTATGTATGCACTCTTTTAATGTCTTTCATTCAATTTTCTAATAAAACATAATCCCTTTAATTCTTCTTTTTCTCCCACGTACCAAGATTTCTGGGACCAAGTGTTAAGAGGACCGAATTTTCTAGGACCGAGTTTTCTGAGACCGAATTTTCTGGGGACTAAGTATTCCTCGGCCCGAGTTTTCTAGGACCGAATTTTTGGGACCGAGTTTGCCAGGACCAAGTTTTCGGGGACGAGCTTTCTCAGAACCATATATTTATATATTTATATATATATATATATATATATATATATATATATACAGTATATGAAAATTATTTCACGAAAGTAACACGTGAAAAATATTTATGATGAATAAAACCACGAAGGAAAGGAAACATAGAATGGTGCTCAAGCGCTTTCGTCTAATGACATCCTCAGGAACACTGAAGTACATAAAGAGTTACAGCCTATATATAGGTTACAGAAAAAAAAATATATATATATATATACAATAAACGGAGAAATAAAATTAAAAATTAAAGGATTGTGGGAGGGGCATTCAAATTTGTAAGGAAAAACTATCGATTTTTAGCACAAGATCAAATGAATTGTTTCCAACCAAGGTTATAAAAAAAAAACAATTTTTAGCACAAGATCAAATGAATTTTTTCCAACCAGTTATATATAAAAAAAAAAAAAACTACAAATTTATACTGGAGATCTGCCCGGGTTTTAGCACTCTGCCCTTCTTGTATATAAAAATAAATTGAAAAATAAAAGTTATTAGAGTGGCATACAAGTTTACCAAAGATTTAGCGTTCTACCCTTCTTATCTAAATCTGTTCTGAAGGAATTCAAAACAACAGGATCGAGTTGAAAAAGACCTTTGCTTATGTTGAAGTTATTTGTAAGTTGGATAATGGCAGACTCAAGAATATTTCTCTTAACAATGTTGCTAAAGTGAAATAAAACCGAAGCATTATTCCAATCAATACCGTGGGATAACTCTGACAAACGGAGAAAAAGGGCACTGGACGACTGTCCTGTTCTAACGGAATATTGATGCTGTTTTATACGTGTGTGCAAATCCTTTCCCGTCTGACCTATGTAAAAGGAATCACATTGTTTACAACCAATTTTATAGATAATGCCTGAATTATTGGTAGGGCTATTTTTTACTATGATATTTTTCACAATATTGTTATATGAAAATACTACATTAATATCCAAAATTTTAAGTACATTAGCAATGCCTAAAATGCCCGGGAAAAATGGAAGTACTAAAATATTTTTTGACAAAGTACGAGTGTTATTATTGACACGATAGAAAGTTCGTTTTGCCTTGTTGAGACGAGATTCCATAAACGCAGATGGATAACACAGATCACTTCCAATACCGTTGATTTTTTCTAATTCGGCATCGATGTATTCCGGACTGGCGATCCTAAGGGCACGGAGAAACATTGAAGAAAAAATGGCCTTCTTAGTCGGGGTGTCATGTCCCGAGTAAAAGTGTACGTAGGACAAATTGTTTGTTTTTTCCGATAGATACTAAACTTAAAACCTGGGCTTTCCCTATGTACACGCACATCCAAAAACGGAATTGTCTTGTTCCACTTCTAAAGTAAACTTAATGGAGGGGACTTGATCATTTAACTGAAGGAGGAAGTTATCCAGGTCACGATTCATGGGCCAGATACACAAAATATCGTCGACGTACCGCAACCAAGGGATGCCAACCCTCAGGATTCTCGGAATGTAAGTAATTTCGAAAAACTCCATATAAATATCTATAACATTGGTTGGAAACAATTCATTTGATCTTGTGCGAAAAATTGATAGTTTTTCCTTACAAATTTGTATGCCCCTCCCACAATCCTTTAATTTTTAATTTTATTTCTCCGTTTATTGTATATATATATTTTTTTTTTCTGTAACCTATATATAGGCTGTAACTCTTTATGTACTTCAGTGTTCCTGAGGATGTCATTAGACGAAAGCGCTTGAGCACCATTCTATGTTTCCTTTCCTTCGTGGTTTTATTCATCATATATATATACATAATAAGCGTGGGGTATTCTATCCAACAATAATTACAGATCTATTGCTATCGCCTCTTGCTTCCCCAAACTACTAGAGAAACTCTCATTACACTACTTAAATGATAACTTATGAACTAAATGAGTTTGGTTTTAAAAGGTCCCACTCAACTGATCTGTGTATCTATATACTTAAGGAAATTATATTTAAATACACTGACAGTAATTCAACTATTTATAGCGGTTTTGTAGATATAAGTAAGGCATATGATAGAATGAAGCACAATATTTTATTTACAAAAGTAGAGGGCAGGAAATTTCCCTTGTACATATTAAATTTATAATATAATATACAATGATGAAGTACAAGAATTTAAATATTGGGGTCAAACCAGCACCTTGACTGAAGACTCAGATATAAGAAAATGTCGAAGCCTTTGTGTTAAAGCGAATATGACTATAAGGAGCTTCCGGTTCTGTACAAGTGAAGCTAAAGAAATTTCCTTTCTGCAGTAATATATACGGACAGCAACTCTGCTGGCTTATAAAAAAGGTTCTAGTAGAACCCTAAATTTGGAATCCAAAAGATCTTTTAGACTCCTACATAAATTACTCCGAGATGCTCAATTCCGCAAATGTTTGCTACCCACAATGAGCTTCCCTGAGCTAACAAGACTACAGTCTAATGCAATGAATTAAAAAATTAACCAGCCCGATTAGCCAAGCTATTTACCAATCCTACCGTACGTTTCTAAGCTATGGAATTCATGGTATGAAAGCATCTGCTTGCAGCTTCACCTAACATCGACATTTCTGTATTATTTCTCATTAATTTTATATATTTCTATCCTTAGTATGTGATTTGTCTTTGTATTATTAATATTTGTCATTTGGATAATGGTCTGCCAATAATCTTATGCTTTTTCATTTTCATACAAATCAGTGAAATAAATAAGCAAGTATGCCTTAAATTTCGATCTGATAACACACAGTTAAAGAAAACGAGTAGCGAATTTTACGGAGGTAACTGTTATTTGTGTGATTTTTCCGACGTAACAACCCCATCTGTAAAAATACTTGGTCAAGGGCTATCAATTTTAATGCAACTACATTTCGCATCATCGGTAAAGATTAATTTTATTTAACCTCGTATTAGCTATAAAATAATCGGATCAAGTAAAGATAATCCCTCCCAACAGAAAAAGGAGGGACTATCTTTACTTGATCATTTTTTGGGAGGGATCATCTTTACTTGGTAAAGTTGGTAATACCGCTTTACCGCAATACCGCAATACCGCTTTAATTAAAGTCTTTGGATCAAGTAAAGTTAAGCACCCCCAACCTTTTTTAGTTAGCTTTATAAGGCTAACTAACGAAAATATCACGACCTAACCTAACCAATCGTCAAGGGCGTACAGTTGACCTAACGATTGGGTAGGTTAAGTCGTGATATTTTCGTTAGTTAGCCTTATAAAGCTAACTAAAAAAGGTTGGGGGTGCTTATCTTTACTTGATCCATTGTAATAAATGAATTTTAATAAATTTTGTTTTCAAATAAATCATTTTTTAAAAAAAGATTCTCTTAATTTTTATCCTTATGTCAGACTGCTTCACTTTACTTTACTTTCTGGGAGGGATTATCTTTACTTGGTCATTTTTGGGAGGGATTTGCTTTACTAGTGTGACCTGGGAGGGATTATCTTTACTTGATCCAAATAATCAACTCTTGCCTCGAAACAAACAGACGTACAAGTTATATTTCGAATGGACCATTGTGAATGTATTTCTGTTGTCAGTTTCTGTAGTGTACAAACGACAATAAAGAGACTTATGCAATCACAATATTCATGTCTAAAGGCATGTTATATCTATATATGTTATATCTATATATTATATATATATATAATATATATATATATATATATATATATATTAAAACCATCACTAAATATAATCTCTTTGTAACTCAACTAAAAGAATCTTTAAATTTTATAAACTATTTAATATTTAAAAATCAAATTCTTAAAGACGCCAACAACTACTGCAAACAGATTCAGCTAAGACATAATAGAAAATTAAATCAAGTGGGCCTGAAATCGAGCCTTCAACCTCTTAACCCTGATCAAACAATTTTTCTAAGAGAACTTTGAGCATCAACGAAAGACGAATTCTGTCTTTGGGCCTAGATTTTAAGTTACCGAACTTTAAGATAAATTATTTTAAACACTTTATCATTTGAAAAACTTTTTCATAGTTTAAAACGAATCCTAATAGCTGACGATACCAAATTTACCCAATAGACTTATCCTTTCTGCCTACATCACCCATAATTACCACCTAGCACAATTCCTAATCCCCCCTAACTCCCTAACGCAGAGAGAATATTCCATCTCCAATTACTACGAATTCGCCAAAGAAATACTAACATTGAACAATTCAAACATTCTCCACATGCACAGCTTTGACATAGTATCGCTCTACACCAACGTACCAATTAGAGAAGCCATCGACATCTGCACCAACAATTTATTTTCCATCAATCAGAAAACAGACTTCATCCTAACGAAACAAGAATTTACCAAATTGCTATCTCTTGCCGCTTCAGACACCTACTTCTTTTCAATAAACAACTTTACCAACAAACCTATTCACTAGCCATGGGATCCCCCTAAGAGCCACACTAGCTAACATCTTTCTCTGTTATCACCCATGACAAACCACACCTATATAAAAGATATATTGATGACACTTTTCTACTCTTTCACAATGCTAACCACACCCTTCTTTTTCTTAATTAACTCTCTCAATTCCCAGCATCAAACCATCAAATTCACTAAAGACGAATCTAACGACACTCTACCCTTTTTAGATATAACAAGAACAAAACATCTAGCATGATTTAAGGCTACTGGCCCTATTCAAGAATTAGTAGCTAGACCATCTCTCGATACATTAATCTAAACAAAAGGCTTTGCGTAGATTATATTCGCAATACAAGACTTTACCTCTAAACTGAGCCCTTAATAATTTATTTAGTTGGGTAGACCTATTTTTTACAACTTCAAAATTATGAAGAATCTTTTTGAAGGACTGTAATCCAATCATCGCCTTAGGCTCAAACATCGTACAGTGGCCAGAAACCTAGAAAGATGTCTTACCTATAGAATCGAAGGCTATTGCTAGCCGAATAAATAACTAAATATGCGGAAATGTGTGTGTGTGTGTGTGTGTCGTAAAATTTGTTAACATTTACTTCTTATTTTCTCAACTCATTTTGTGAAAGTGTTTGTTCCACTCTCTGGACACGTGAATAGAAAGCTTTCTGTCAACACCTGACGTCACGAGCAGATGAATTATTCTCTAGCGAGAAACGAGTCTTTCATTTATTGAAAATATGAAAAGCTATGCATCTTGCGCAATGTAAGTTATATTGTAATAATAATAATGAGGATTTTATATACCTATAATCTATAATTATCATTTTAAGTTTCAATCCATTTTATTTTCTGCTGTGTTAAATGAAACTCGGAAAAGTCAGAATTGTTATGCCTGGGTACAGAATGTTAGCAATAATAGTAACATGATACGTGTTTATCAGTCAGACGTTTCGGAAATTCGATTTCCATCATCATTGCTAAGAAGTAAAAAATAAAAAGTGAACAAATATACCCCTGTAGTAAAAATTTTATGCAAAATATTTGTACAGTCCTATGATAATAATTTAAAGTTAAAATTATATAAAATGTAGAGGGGTCAGAACTGTAGTCGTTAAGGGTAGGTTTTGTACTAAGGATATATTGGGATTCGAGGATGCGGAGGTCGGTTGGTTGGTATGCTGAATTGATAATTTTGAAATTGGTGGGGAGCAATGGGTGATTGTGGAGGTGTCAATGATTTCTTATTGATGATTTCGATGGTTTATTTAAAGGTTGTGATGTTCTGGTAGAAATGCCACGATGTTCGTCCACTCTTGTTTGATACTAGCGAATGGTGCTGCTAATATAAATCGTTTTGCTGTGAGTACAGTTAAAACAGTAGATAGTGGATGAGACAAGGGGCTGGGTTTTTTCTTTATGGTTGAGATATAAATTAATGCTCTTATTATTGGTGAATACAAATTGAAGGCTAATTTGAGGGTAAAGAGGGGTGAGCAGGTGGTGAAGTTCTGACTGGAGTTTGTAACTAATATAGTCGTAGTAGGGAAAAGAAAAGTAATGTATATCTTTTTTAACAGTGGGGACTTTAAGTGGGGTGGATAAATGTAAAATGTTGTTCAGAAAATTTCTAGATAGAGATTGTAGTAAGTGTTTTGGGAAAGAGTTATTAATACTGAAACTGGGAACGAATTTTATTTCGTTGTGGAAGGATAAGTAGGAGAAACAAAGTTGATAAGCACGGTGGATTAAGATTTAAGTGCTGTTAATTTTATATAGTAAGGGGGTGTGACTTAAGTTGTTTGTACCTAAGTTGTAGGTTCTTGATATATGGAAGTACTGAATTTATTATTTTGGTTTCTTATCGTTATATCTAAAAAGGGTAGGGTGTTGTTACATTCGTCTTCTTTAGTGAATTTGATGGTTTGAAGCTGAGAATTGAGATAGTTAAGAAAAAGACGGGCGTGGTTAGCATTGTGAAAGAGTAGAAAAGTGTCATCGGCATATCTTTTATATAGGTGTGGTTTGTTATGGGTGGGGCAATGGAGTAGCCAGTTATTTTCGTGATAACAGAGAAAGATGTTAGCTAGTGTGACTCTTAGGGGGATCCCATGGCTAGTGAATAGGTTTGTTGATAAAGTTGTTTATTGAAAAGAAGTAGGCGTCTGAAGCGGCAAGGGTTAGCAGTTTGGTAAATTCTTGTTTCGTTAGGTTGAAGTCTGTGTTCTGATTGATGGAAAATAAATTATTGGTGCAGATGTCGATGGCTTCTCTAATTGGTACGTTAGTGTAGAGCTAAACTATGTCAAAGCTGTGCATATGGAGATTGTTTGAATTGTTCAACGTCAGTATTTCTTTTGTGAATTCGTAGGAATTGGGGATGGAATATTCATTCTGGGTTAGGGGGTTAGGGGGGGATTAGGAATTTGGCTAGGTGGTAATGTAATTATGGGTGATGTAGGCAGAAAGGATAGGTCTAATGGGTAAATTTGGTATTGTCAGCTATTAGGATTCGTTTTAAACTATCAAAAAGTTTTTCAAATGATAAAAAGTGTTTAAAATAACTTATCTTAAAGTTCGGTAACTTAAAATCTAGGCCCAAAGACAGAATTCGTCTTTCGTTGATGCTCAAAGTTCTTTTAGAAAAATTGTTTGATCAGGGTTAAGAGGTTGAAGGTTCGATTTCAGGCCCACTTGATTTAATTTCCTATTATGTCTTAGCTGAATCTGTTTGCAGTAGTTGTTGGCGTCTTTAGCAATTTGATTTTTATTCATTAAATAGTTTATAAAACTTACAGATTCTTTTAGTTGAGTTAGAAGGAGATTATATTTAGTGATGAGGTTTTCCTATTGTTATGCTTAACATATATATATATATATATATATATATATATATATATATATATATATATATAACATGCCTTTAGACATGAATATTGTGATTGTAAAACGTCTAATTGTCGTTTGTACAGAAACTGACAACAGAAATAGTCACAATGGTCCATTGGAAATATAACTTGTACGTTTGTTTGTTTCGAGGCAAGAGTTGATTATTGTATAGCTAATACGAGGTTAAATAAAATTACTCTTTACCGATGATGCGAAATGTAGTTGCATTAAAGTTTTTAGCCCTTGACCAAGTATCACTACTTTCACACATCGAATGACTTTCCTATGTTTGAGGCATCTCCCACTTACAATATCAAACAGGACAGTTTTTCTGTTAAGATTGATGATATCAGTCGAATTAACAAGTATGGAGACCAACCGCATTGCGTAATCAAAAGTCATCCGCATTAGAGGAAATTTTGTTACTGCCTCAAGTCGCCTTAAAAAGACCAGCTGATACAATCACAAGTGTTCGCCGCCCCTTTTCACATCTGCTTGCAAATTCTGTTTTTCGTGTTATAAGCGAGAAAGATAAACGAGCTTTTGTATTTGTAAGTTTTTTTACATGAGGAAACTTTTGTAAAAGTACAATTTATATTCAATTGGAAATAAAGAAACAATGTTGGTCAAATATGTGTTCGTTTGTCCTCTAGTATATGTCGGTAAATAAGTAGTTACGTCTAGTCCAAGGGATAATTTATTTTTTTAGATGTTTTAATACGCTTTCCACATAAATAATTATTAAACATTCAAGCTCAAGTTTGTGATTTTACGTACTTTATATATTGATTACTTTAAGAAGAAGGTCGGAAAAAGGCTTCAATAAACGCAAGAAACACTATTTTTACAGATGGGTTTAAGTCGGAAAAATCACACAAATAACAGTTACCTCCGTAAAACTCACTAGTCGTTTTCTTTAACTGTGTGTTATCAGATCGAAATTTAAGGCATACTTGCTTATTTATTTCACTGATTTGTATGAAAAGGAAAAGGAATAAGATTATTGGCAGACCATTATCCAAATGACAAATATTAATAATACAATGACAAATCACATACTGAGGATAGAAATATATACAATTAATGAGAAATAATACAGTAATGTCGATGTTAGATAAGGCTACAAGCAGATGCTTTCATACCATGAATTCCATAGCTTAGAAACGTACAGTAGGATTGGTAAATAACTTGGCTAATCGGGCTGGTTGATTTTTTAATTCATTGCATTAGACTGTAGTCTTGTTAGCTCAGGGAAGCTCATTGTGGGTAGCAAACATTTGCGGAATTGAGTATCTCGGAGTAATTTATGTAGGAGTCTAAAAGATCTTTTGGATTGCAAATTTAGGGTTTTGCTAGAAAGGAAATTTCTTTAGCTTCATTTGTACAGAACCGGAAGCTCCTTATAGTCATACTCGCTTTAACACAAAGGCTTCGACATTTTTTCATATCCGAGTCTTCAGTTAAGGAGCTGGTTTGGCCCAAATATTTAAATTCTTTTACTTCATCATCTTATATTTTGTTATTATAAATTTAATATGTACATGGGAACTTCCCTGCCTTCTAGTTTTGTAAATAAAATATTGTGCTTCATTCTATCATATGCCTTACTTATATCTACAAAACAGCTATAAATAGTTGAATTACTGTCAGTGTGTTTAAACATAATTTCCTTACGTATATAGATGCACAGATCAGTTGAGTGGGACCTTTTAAAACCAAACTCATTTAGTTCATAAGTTATCATTTAAGTAGTGCAATGAGAGTTTCTCTAGTAGTTTGGGGAAGCAAGAGGCGATAGTAATAGATCTGTAATTATTGTTGGATAGAATACCCCATGCTTATATATATGTTATAATGTTATAATGTTGTAATGTTTCAGACCAACAAAGACCCTAGGATCCACTCATGGCTGGTCTACCTAACTGTGTTCGTAATCGTGTATTGTGTATGTCCTCCGTGTTGGCGGAGGGGACCTACAATTTTACGTGGGTTCCGAACCACAAGAACATAAGAAATTTATGTAAAAACTGCCGGTAAATTGGCAACGACCAATTTTTACGAAACTAAATAATTATCAATTTAAAACTAATTAATTATCGATTTAAAACTAAAGATAGAATCTCTGGATCCAGAGGATCAAGTCATAATAGACTACTATCCACAAATATGTTACACTCTATATCTATTTATAACGGACATGCAAATATATCAGATCCAAAGAATCCAGTCAATTTCATTACAGTATCCATCAAGTCACGGTCCATATCGATTGCGGACCAAGTCAAAATTTACAATCATATACATTACAATATATACACTTACGAGAAAAAGTGTAGGTGTGGCTGTAAAGACTGTACAGTAATGTAGAAATGTGTGTGCACCCATTTTGGGTCTCCCATTTAAAGGTGTTAGTGGGGCAAGTGAAGATCATGAGTTTTTCAATACCTCACAGTACTATGGGGGGCACCGCTCGGCAGAGGAATCTCTTTAAATATATATATAAGCACACCGGACAAAAAGTTAGTCACCCCTAATAGCACCGATAGTAGGAAGTTCAAGGTCACACAGAGGGCGCTGATATAGCATTGGTAAGTGACAAGTAGCGGTGACGTAGCACACAGGATCAGATCTGTTTCGTGAGGTGGTGAAGAACAAAGTGTGTGTTGGATATAGTCTGCAAAATGGGTCGTGAGGCAGACGTTACTCAGTGGCAAAAATGAGCCATCGTGTTTGGCAGAGCCCACGGACACAAAATGTCTGAAGTAGCCCAATTTGTTGGTGTGTCAACGCGTACTGTCCAGCGAGTTTACAAAGAGTGGTGTAGTTCGCAATCAACTGACAATCGACGGCGTAACTGTGGCCGGAAAACAATTCTCGACAATAGGGGCCGCCGCCATGTTTCTCGTCTAGTAACTGCAAATCGTTTTCAAACCAGAGAACAATTGCTCCAAGAAACCAATGAGGTTCTCCAGCGACCAATTTCCGAACGAACATTGCGACGAGAACTGCATGCGATGGACATCTGGAGCAGGGTACCACGGAAGAGGCCGCTGTTAACCGCAAGTCACAAATTGGCACGTTATAAATGGGCTCAGAGGCACAAAAACTGGACTGCGGCAGATTGGAAACGTGTAATTTGGTCCGATGAGCCCCGTTTTTGTTTGTTCTCCAATGATGGGAGGCGACGAGTACATCGCAGGTCCAATGAAGCCTTTAATCCTGAATGCGTCGAAGGTGTTGTTCAGGCTGGAAACAGAAAGTGAAGCGCAGGAATAGACACCCACGGACTCTGGCGGAACTTCGGGACCGGCTGATGAACGAGTGGCAGCAAATCGATGTTCAGTACATGCACAACCTCGTAGAGTCTCTGCCTCGCCGGATTCGTGCGGTTTTCAAGGCCAGAGGCGCCGTCACACGTTATTAGGTACATTCTGAGAGGGGTGACTAATTTTTTGTCCGGTGTGCTTATATATATATATATATATATATATATATATATATATATATATAATTGCACAACAGAGAGAGGGGGAGGCTATAATATCGTTGCTTATTTACGTGTGTTGATTCATGAAATGTACTGTATAGTCTAAATATCAGTATATACATACAAATATTACATACAAATAGCAGATCATTAAGATTTTTAAATTACTTTGCTTTTAATGTTTAAAGAGAAATTTCTTTAAGCACACCAATTTTATAACAATATTTGATGTGCAGTAAAATTTTCAGTTCACATGCCAGAAGTATTTATATATCGAGGTAAATAACAGAAAACTACATATTTAAAAGTAAATAAACAATTAAGCATGTGATATGAATGTATAAAAAGTTTGTGTTTGAGCTTTAGGTCGGATGAAAATAAGTCAGTTTCAATTAAAAAATGAGAGAAATTAATTTATTTAAATTAAAATAATAAACCTTCATTTTATTTTCATAATACGGATATTAAACAAAGAAAATGTTTTTGATTTAAAATGTGTTTAACCTGATTTCGTTTTTTGTGATGTTCGGATTAGTTAATTTACGAAAACGATGCGATGAACTACACTCGAAGAGGTAATGTGGTATAAATTATTATAATACGCTTTGAGAATACAATACAAGTCATTGTATGTTTTGAGGCCCATACATACTCTCGTATAGGTTTGCTAAACCCTTTTTTCAAATACTTATTTTAAGTTTTCATTTCTATTGTTTAAGGGTATAAGGTTCAAAATTGAGTGTCTAACTCTGTAGTCATAAGGCGACTACTATTTACTTTTTACCTCTATATTATATATATACAGAATACCAGTCTGAATGGGAATGTTGCTCCCCCTGCAGCTAAAACTAGCAGGGGCCCACGAGCACAACGGAACGCACCGGAACAAAAAGTACTCGAATGTTTGTTTGTTTTTGTCTTATGAAAGAAGGCGAGGATGAATCATCTTTTTTTTAAGGGGCCCCGTAAGGGGTCCTCAAAGGGAAAATGCCCTTTATTAAGGACGGCGAGGTCGCATAAATGGGTGAGGAACTTAAGGAAAGAGGCCTCCTTAAAACGGAGGCGAAGGCCTTCAAGGAGCCCCTCCAGGGGCAAGTTTCAAAGCAACCCAAATTCCTCTAACTAAATGCAGATATACTACTGGTCTCACTCACCTTTCAGAAATTCATATACTGTACATATTGTGATGATTTAAGAACATTATGATAGGAATAACTATTACAGATCCCAATCTCCTACTCGATCCTACAACCAAGATAGAAATTCGTATAAGGATCAGTGAAATTCAAATTATGGATCTGAATCCCCTGTTCGATTTCCGAATCAAGGTTCATAGAGATACATTCATAATAGCAGAGATTACTCCCCTGATGGACGAAACTATGAATGAAACATAAGCTCATATTCCACCAAGTCGTAACTATGACCAAGGTCAAAGGGAGAATTTTTATTCCGGTAACTTGCATGAACAAAATGAACAAAATCGAAGTTTATCTCCAGAAAGACGATACAAAACCAAGACTCCTTGTCCCTTTCTGTAAAGGAAATTATTCTCAAAATAGAGAAATTTTGCCCAGACGAGTTAGCTTTGGAGAAAGCTTAAACAAATCTGAACCTACTTCTCCAAATTCAAAAAACTAAGTTTGAGACAGGCAGCTAAATGATTACTTGATACAAATTATATACACACTATAGGAGTGGATGAAGGCACAACATTGGGAGATAATGAGAAATTGAAAGAAAGTGAAGAAAGGAGAATGAAAGTTTATTGATAAATGCGGATAAACGAGAGAAGATACGCGTGAGTGAGTAAGAATAAACAGGACAGAATAGAAACGTACTCGTTGTTGTTGTATGAAGAAGTTAAAGAAAGTGGGAATGAAGAAGCGAAAATAAAAAGAAGAGAGAAAGAGAAAACCTAGGGAAATCTAGTTCAACACCTCGGAGTTGAGCACATTTGATAACATCTGATTACGAAATTAAGGATTCCGACATTGAGAATTGTTATGACGAATTAAATTCTGCCAACAAGCAAATGTTTTTGTACTTTGAGTTGTTAAGTGATGACGTCACTTCGAATGAGAACAAGAAAGGATATGACGTCGTGATGCGGATTCCCGCTTCAACTCGCGAGAAAATACCGATCAATATAGTTTGTCTGCTGATGTTAAGAGTGAGAAAAATAATTACAGTGAATATAAAATTGACCCTAATAATTTAGTAAATAAATTGAAAAATAGTAAATCAGAAATGTTTTCTGGACTGAATCAGGTGAGTTTAGCTCATTACTAATAAATACAGATTTAATTCTTGGAGTCGATTTTATAACACAAAATAAAGTGATTCTTCACGGTTCGAAGGAAGGAAAACAAGTGTTTATGGGTACAAAATTTATCCCTGTATTAGCAGGAATCCTCCGTCACTCTCAGAATAATTCCCAATTTTGTAATAAAGAATTTAGTATATCTGATAAAATAAAGTGTAATGAAATTCTCTTAATATTGGATCAAAATATTGCAACTGTAGACCCTTTAAAGTATGCATTTCTTAATTTTAGAGCTGCCATTCCACTAGAAATTGAGACCATTTTAATAATTACTGATTTAGAAACACCCTCTGAGCTAACGATAACTCCAGTTATCGTGTGTGGATATGAATGAACTTATAAGTGTCGTTGAAAAAAATACATCACCTCATAATAAGGTCAAAGTCAATCACTTAAATTTAAAAATGAATGGTGAAACTCTGAAATATTGCTCGTGTAAATCATTACATGGTTGTGCTATCAATAACAAATTCATTTGTAATACTGATTCAGACACTTCGGAAATTTGTTTCCGAAAGTGAACTAAACAAATTGATAAATAATGGAAGAGATTATTTTTGTAGCTGACACTGAAGATGAAAACTGTATAAGAGGCATGAAAACAGATTAGAGTAGCGAAGGCATATCTTTCGAGAAAAAGTTAGAAAAAATAAATCGTTATGTAGAAAACCCTAATTCAGACCCAGGAACTAAAATATTTCTGGTGAAATATTACTCAAATAATGCGATAGGTAGATAGTTCAGTTATAGATAATAAATAAATAAACTGGTGCGTATTTGTGGTCAACTTCTAATCCTAATGTATAATTCTTTAATAACACTGGTCAACAAAGATTTTTCATCAGAGTAAAATTTGTAGTGGCTGGATAGCATTTTTCACGCTGATTCCAAAACTGCATTCAGATGTTTTCTAGCACGTACAGTTTTCAAGATGAAGGCATATATATAACTACACAGATTTAACCATTTTAAATAGGCAAAATACTAATATTTCAACATTTGATTGTATTTATTTTATTGTGTTTTTTTAGTTTATTCATCTTATTTATTTCAATTATCTTAATTATACATCTTATGTACAGGGTGGGCCGTAAGTTTCCATACATAGGAAAATTTAAACGTTTGTTTTTATGTTTCAGATACCCTAAGAATATGCGTTTGACGAAAGAGCAACGAATTGAAATCATACTGATGGCTGGGTCGGGAAGCAGTCGCATGGTTGCAATGAACTTTAACAGACAACATGGAACGAACATCACACACGACACTGTGGCAAAACTTATTAACAAGTTTCAGAAAACTGGAAATGTTGCAGATCAACCGCGAAGTGGTCCAAGACGTACAGCCACCGATGAAGACACAACAGCTACGATACTTACAGCGCTTACACGGAGTCCCAGAAAAAGTACACGACGGTTGTCTGCAGAAAGTGGTGTCAGCAGATCGAGTATCAGGCGCATTTTGAAAGCAAACAAATGGCATCCATACAAATTGCGTATGGCACAGCATTTGAGTGAAGACGACCCGGATAGACGGATGGAATTCTGTGAATGGGCATTAACCAAAGTGAACGAGGATGCAAACTTTTCAACTAAGATCTTGTTTACTGATGAAGCAAATTTTTACGTCAATGGAGAGGTTAATCGGCAAAACATACGTTATTGGAGTAATGCTAACCCTAACTGGCTGAGTCCGACGAAGATGCAAGGTGCCGGTAAAGTGATGGTGTGGGCCGGGATATGGGGTGACAGAATTATTGGACCAATATTTGTCAGTGGAAATCTTAATGCCGAAAGGTATCTTAACATGTTGCAAGAAGAGATTTTCCCATCCCTGCTAAACGAGGAAGGTAACTTCCCAGTTTACTTCCAGCAAGATGGAGCTCCACCTCATTATGGTCTTCACGTGCGTCGGTATTTTGATCAGCAGTTTCCGGATGCTTGGATTGGTCGGCGTGGTCCTGTGGAGTGGCCTCCCAGATCCCCAGATCTCACTCCCCTTGATTTCTATCTTTGGGGGCACTTGAAGGCCATGGTGTATCAGGAAAAGATACGAGACATAAATCATCTAAAGGAACGTATCACCAACGCCATTACAAGCATAACGTCAACTGTGCTAATGCGTGTTCATCAACAGTGGGGAACACGTATTGAAATGTGTTTTCAAAACAATGGCAACCATGTAGAGCATATTATATAAATAAAAATGGTTGTCCATAAAAAAATGTTTATTTTTCCTATGTATGGAAACTTACGGCCCACCCTGTATTTCAGGTGTGAGCTTTTACGTCTAGCAGCATTGTGATTCACTTTTGAAGGTAGACATTTAGAGCCTAAAAAGTTAACCCAAGGACAGTTGAATGATCTTGTTAGAGACTTATCGCTGTCTAAAGAGAAATCAGAGCTTCTCGCCTCAAGACTAAAGGAGAACAATTTACTTGAGAACAATGTTCGTATTAGTTACTACCGAAAGCGGAATTTTGAATTAACAGCATTCTTTTCAGTAGACGGTCCTCTCTGTTATTGCCATGACATCAATGGACTATTTACAGCCATATCTCAGACGTATGTGGCATCTGAGTGGCGCCTCTTTATTGATTCGTCGCAGAGAAGCCTGAAAGCAGTTCTTTTGCATAATGGTAATATAATGCCATCCATCCCCATTGCCCATTCCGTCCATCTAAAAGAGACATATGACAATATGGATATACTACTTAAGGCAATCAAATACGACAGTCATCAATGGAATGTTTGTGGAGATCTAAAAGTTATAGGAATGCTTATGGGTATGCAGTCAGGATTCACAAAATTTTGTTGTTTCCTTTGCCTGTGGGACAGTCGCGCCACTATAGAACATTACACCAAAAGTGACTGGCCACTTAGGTATACATATGTCCCAGGGATAAGCAATGTCCAGTCTGTCCCTTTAGTGGATCCCCAAAAGATCTATCTGCCACCTCTTCACATTAAACTTGGTTTAATGAAGAATTTTGTTAAAGCAATGGGTAAAGTCAATTCTGAAGGGTTCCAATACCTTTCAAGGAAATTTCCGAAGGTTACTGCAGCAAAATTGAAGGAAGGAATTTTTGTTGGGCCACAAATAAGGGAGGTTTTGAATGACACTGAATTTGAAAAAGTCCTAAGTCCGCTGGAATTGAAGGCTTGGCTGGCGTTCAAATGGATATGTGAAAACTTTCTTGGAAGCAACAAGTCACCTGCGTATAAGGATGGAGTCAAGAACCTCCTTGATGCCTTCAAAGAAATGGAGTGTCGAATGTCGTTAAAAATTCACTTCCTGCATTCCCACTTAGATTTCTTTCCTGAAAACCTTGGGGCAGTGAGTGACGAGCAAGGAGAGCGCTTCCATCAAGATATTCAGATGATGGAGAAGCGCTACCAAGGATATTGGAATGAAAGCATGATGGCGGACCATTGTTGGATGCTGTATCGTGACAATCCAGGCCAAATTTACAAAAAGAAATCACACTCACAGCGCTTTTAATAAAATAATGTATATATTCCTTATTTATAAGTACATTGAATAAGGTATATGATGTATTTGTTGTTTAGCATTCCTAAGTGTGATCTATACATCCATAAATTTTCTTATAGCAATATCAAAAACTTAAAAATATCAAAACCAGTGTATCTATATAACTGTACGTGTTAGAAAAGAAATAAAACCAGATTCAGAATCAGCGCGAAAAATGCATTAAGAAAAGTGTGATCATGTTTGTGATGATAAAAAAAAGTTTCATTTTGTTGGCCATTGTAATTTCAGAATCATCATCCTTATCATTCATTTCTATTCACTCATTTGGGTCCCCGCTTCTTACTGTCTTCAATCCCTCTCTCTTTCTTAATCCATCTTTCTGCCTGTCTATAACCTCCAATCTTTTAAATGCAGAGTGTCCAGGTATCTCAAAAACCCTGGACCTCGATTTTGGCTCTCTTCTTCTTTTATGGTGGTGGAGTGTTTTTGCGGACATTCGCCCTTGGGCCCTCCTTCTTGCATAAAAAATTAATGAATAAATAAACTGGTGCGTATTTGTGGTCGACTTCTAATCCTAATGTATAATTCTTTAATAATTTCAGAATCATCATCCTTATCATTCATTTCTATTCACTCATTTAGGTCCCCGCTTCTTACTGACTGTCTTCAATCCCTCTCTCTTTTCGAGATGCCTGGACACTCTGCGTTTAAAAGATTGGAGGTCATAGACAGGCAGAAAGATGGATTAAGAAAGAGTTGACCGATTGAGTTGATGAAAATTTTAAAATACCGATTAACCCCTGCATTAGAGAGTTGGATAGAAAAGGAATGACAATGTGCTGAAAGTCGGAGGAGGCATGCAGTTAGATAGTTCAGAAGAGTAGTGTCCATTATAATAGCGATAGTAAAGAGAGAGTGAGGTAACATTACAGCGAAGAGAGAGGGATTGAAGACAGTCAGTAAGAAGCGGGGACCCAAATGAGTGAATAGAAATGAATGATAAGGAGGATGATTCTGAAATTATTAAAGAATTATACATTAGGATTAGAAGTTGACCACAAATACGCACCAGTTTATTTACTTATTATTTTTGTATGCAGGAAGGAGGGTTCAAGGGCGAATGCCCGCAAAAACACCCAACACCATAAAAGAAGAAGAGAATCAAAATCGAGGTCCAGGGTTTTCGAGATGCCTGGACACTCTGCGTTTAAAAGATTGGAGGTCATAGACAGGCAGAAAGATGGATTAAGAAAGAGTTGACCGATTAAGTAGATGAAAATCTAAAAATACCGATTAACCCCTGCATTAGAGAGTTGGATAGAAAAGGAATGACAATGTGTCGAAAGTCGGGTACTGAGCACTCCTTAAAGGAGGAGGCATGCGGTTAGATAGTTCAGAAGAGCAGCGTCCATTATAATAGCGATAGTAAAGAGAGAGTGAGGTAACATTACAGCGAAGAGAGAGGGATTGAAGACAGTCAGTAAGAAGCGGGGAATTCATGAGACGAAAAGCCTTTGATTCCACCCGGTCAAATACAGCTGTGTGGGTTGAGCCACTCCACACATGAGAAGCATACTCCATACAGGGGAAAACAAAACCCCTGTACAGAGACAACAACTGAGTAGGGGTAAAGAAACTGCGGAACCGGTACAACACACCTAACCTCTTTCTAGGAAAGACCACGAGAAAAGGAAACACCAAGCCTGTTAAAAGAAGAGGAAGAATTGAAAGACAAGGATTAATTGAAAGACAGAACAATCCTTTCAATAGCCCCCTCTTAGTGGTAACTCAGCGTGGTAAACACAGAATGGACATTGATTTTAGAAGTAAATTTAATCCTAAAACACCTCCATTTAAATTGCTAGATAGAGGTACTGTCTTTTGAAAATTAGGTGGTCATAAATATTGCACAACGATAGACTTATCTCAAGGTTACCATCAAATAGCTTTAGATGAGGAACCCCAACAATACACAGCTTTGTCTACCAATGATACAAGCTATGTGTATAAGGTGTTCCCATTCGGTCTGAAATTAGCCCCTAATGTATTTTCTTCTATAATGAGTAATTTGCTTAATGATATGATTGATACAGGTGTGTTTTTCATTGTTGATCTACTTATTGGTGGACGAGACAAGGAACAACATATACAAAACGTAGAAAAGGTGTTACAATGATTGTGGGAACACAATTTAAAATTTAAATTGTCTAAATTTCATTTCTTCCAAGAGAAAGTCAAATTTTTAGGTCATGATATTACAGGACAAGGCATGTCCCCAAGTGAGGATAAAATTAGGACCATAAAAGCATTGAGACCCCCCAACTAATGTAAAGGAAACTCAACCTTATTAGGATTAATTAATTACACTGGGGAACAAATTTTAACTTTTTTTTGTTTCTTGGACGTGAATAGGTCGGTCTCATAGGATTGTTTCCGCTGATTCCGAATATAGCCGTAGAATTTCTCTATCACCCAAGGTTACTGAGAAATTTGTATTTTAATATTTATTCAAAAAGTGTATAGAAATTAGTAAAAATACTTCATAAAAATTATATTAGTGGCAGATTGGCATTTAAAATATTCTTCTTAAAACTTCTTTGTCACTGATTTTATCTTGTAGTTTTCATTAGGAGCTTCTCGCATCAATGTCCAGCAGTAATCAGCTAACATTGCCGGATCCCACCTCCCTTGGTAGCGTTTCTCCATAGTAGCTATATCTTGGTGGAACCTTTCTCCATGCTCATCGCTTACGTCGCCGAGGTTTTCAGGGAAGAAATCTAAATGGGAGTGCAAGAAATGGATTTTTAGTGACATATTACATCCCAATAACCTATATGCTTCAATCATGTCCTGCACTATTTTTTCATAGTTAGAGGCTTTGATGTTCCCTAGAAAATTTGTGACAACATTCTTCATGGCCTCCCATGCCACTTTTTCTTTTCCTCTCAAGGCATCATCAAACTTTTGATCTTTCATGAGCTCTCTGATTTGGGGACCAACAAAGATCCCTTCTTTTATCTTTGCATCGCTAAGTCGTGAAAACTTTTTCTTCAAATATTTGAATGCCTCATCTTCCTTGTTCATTGCTTTGACAAAATTTTTCATAATGCCAAGTTTGATGTGAAGTGGCGGTAAGTATATTTTCTTGGGGTCAACTAAGGGTTCATGAGACACATTCTTCAGTCCTGGGATACATTTTTGACGAAGTGGCCAATCCTTTACAAAATAATGCGAATCTCTGACTCTGCTGTCCCATTCACAAAGGAAGCAGCAGAACTTCGTATAACCGAGCTGCATTCCCAGAAGAAGCGCGACGACTTTTAAATCCCCACATATATACCAACGAAACTGGTCATAATTAATCTGCTGAGGGATGAGTTTCATATTTTCGTAAGATTCCTTCATGTGGACAGCGTGCCCTACAGGAATGGAAGGGTATTTATTTCCATTGTGAAGTAGTACAACCTTGAGGCTTAGCTTCGAAGAGTCAATAAATAAACGCCAATCTTCAGATTTGTGCTCATGACCGAGAGCTAACAGCAGTCCATTTACATTATTACAGTAGCATAAACCACCTGACGAGGAGAAATACTGCATCAGATCTTTTTGGCGAGTGCGGAACGCCGGTATGCTTGTATCTTTTGCCAGCAAATTCCATTCACGTAACCTGGAGCCCAATAATTCCGCTTTCTTTTTCGGAAGGTCCAAATCTCTCACGAGATCATTCAGCATAACCTGCGTTATCATACATGGTTTATTTGATTCAGGTTGCTGAAAGTCTGTATCTTTAGTGTCATCAATTTCCATTGGTTCAACTTCAGACTCTTCATCCAGTGTCCATGACTTTGTGGGAGTTGGAATTGGGTTATCATCGTCATGTAGTACTGGTCTCATGGCACATGCAAGATTTGGGTATTGAATTTTATGTTTATTTTTGGCAGAGAATCCTGAAACGTTAGTCATACAAAAATAGCAATCTGTTAGGTGATCCTTGGGCTCTCTCCAAATCATTGGTATGGCAAATGGCATAGATTTGCGGGTACCTTTAATCCAACCCCTAAGAGTGACGGCACAGGAAATGCATGAGATATGAGGTGCCCAGGATTTGTCTTGGTCACCTACCTTACATCCAAAATAAAGTTCGTAAGCCTTCTTCACGAGTGGGGTCATCGTCTTCCTCTGTGCCATTATGGTCAGTTCTCCACATACGTAGCAAAATGTATCTCTGGGATTAATAGTTTCGATTCATGCTGGCGGAAAATTATTGAAATCACGGAAGACTTTTTGGAATGAAAAACCAATTTTTTCTACTATGAAAAATTTTAAAATTTGAGCAAAACTTGAAAAAAATTTCTTTCTTTTTATTAAAAATCTGTTTGTTTAAATAGCTATTTTTTTAATGCAAAAAATACTATTAAATATAGTTAACCTGGAAAAAAACGAAAGTAAAATTAAATTAGTACACTTAATTTTAACTAATATTTTGGGAAAACTCTGAGTAAATGGAAATATTATTTTCTCGAAAACTATGGGTGATAGAAAAATTCTGAAACCATATTTGGAATCAGCATCAAAGGTTCTATAAGAAACACCAAATAGTTTTCAAGAAACAAAAATGTTGTTCCCTAGTGTTATTATAGGCAGTACATGCCCCAGGTGGCTGACATTTTATTCCCTATATGCAATGACTCGAAAAAATGTTAAATTCGAGTGGAAGACTGAACATGATCAAGCTCTAAATGTCATAAAAGAAATAATTTCGACTGAAACATTGTTTAGACATCCTGATCCTAATAAAGAGTTAATTTTGTATACTGACGCAATGGAGAAAGCCTGCGGTGTAGTGCTAATGCAAAAACAGAGAGAAAATGATGAACTTAAATCCCTTGAATTCTTTAGTAAATGTTTTAATGAGACGCAAAGGAAATATTTGGTAATAAAAAAGAAAGTTTAGGTATCGTTCTAGTCTTAAATCACTTCCGGCCCATCATATTAGGATATAAAATAATTCTTAGAGCTGATCATAAACCACTTATTAGTCTAGTTGTAAATCAAAACTCTAAACGATTGACATATGGTTCATAACTCTTCTCGAATTTGACCTTACGATTAAATATATCAAAGGTCAAAATAATTTCTCAGCAGATTTAATGAGTAGGTGCACAAGTCAAAGAAACGAAACCCCATATTTGATGAAAAAATTGGGATAGAGAATAACTTGAGAGACGAACCGTCGATCTTTAATGAAAATGTTGATATGGATGAAGAGTTAAGAGACCCAAATGAGTGAATAGAAATGAATGATAAGGAGGAGGATTCTGAAATTATAAATATGATAACGCGTAGTAAAACTAAAACAGAAACAAACAATAAAGATCCTGCAGTTAATGAACAAGGAACTCTTATAAACAGAATGATACAGGACTCAAACCTAATCTCCTGAAGTATATCTGTGGAAATCATTAAGGAAGCACAAAAAAGGGACGATAAGTGCCAATGTTTGATACATAATTTGACTGATAACACGAAAGAATTAGTTTATGAGACGCAACCTTTTGCTTACTTAGAAGGAGTGTTGAATCTAGTCAGTAATTTAAGAGATAAACAAATTTATTGCCATTATTTGCCTAATATACAATTACAAAATGAAGCTTTACACATTTCACATAGTCCTATTGATGGTGGTCATTATGGTGATAATATAACGTACCAACCTCTAAGTTAAGTGAATATTATTATTGGCCGAACATGTTGGCGTCAGTTAAAATTCACATAAGTGAGTGTGAAATATGTAACAAATTTAAGAACATAAATCCAAGAAAGGCCCCTTTAGGAGAAACATCTATGGGTTCAGAATCCTTAAATATAGTGTATGTGAATTTAGTAGGTCCTCTTTTCCTAGATCAGAAAATTCATCAGCCTAGGTCCTAGTTCTAATAGATAACTTTACCAAGTTTATCGAACTCTACCCTTAAAACACCAAACTGCTAATGCAGTGGCTAAATGTATATTTGGTTATTATATTCTTACATAGAGGAAATGAAACATTTAAGAGCGGACAATGGCACTGAATTTAAAAATGAAGTAATGTTAAAATTAGCTGAAGTCTATTACATAAAACTTCAGTTTGGAGTTCCTTCACACCCGGAAAGTCAGGTGGTAGTGGAGAGCTTTAATTATTCATTAAAAAATGTACTTAGCACCCAAATTGAGAATAAACATGATAGATCCTGGGATGAATAAATTTCTTTGGTAAAGTATATATACTATATAATTCTACCACACATAGTTCCATTAATGAGAAACCTTTCTTTCTCATGTATAGACGAGAACCCGAAGGTGCTAAATTACATATATTGTACAGGGTGTTCATAAAGTCACGCGTCATAGGAAAATAAGCAATGTCTATTTATTTATGTCTCCATCAGGCTAAATATGTTGAGAAACATTCAAAGAAACCTGGATTTTCGTTTACAAACATGTTTTGAGATTGAGGGGTCATTTCGAACAGATAAAACAAAATAAATAAATAAACAAAATAAATGTATTTTTCTACGATGCGTGACTTTATGGACACCCTGTAGATAAAGATTATCCTGAGATTTCTGATGTAGTGAAATATAAATGTAAACATTTTCAAATGCTTCAAGAAGCTTTAGAGATAGTTAAAAGAAATTTAGAAAAGAAAAAGAAAGATAATAGAGAAATATGAAAAGAAACAATTGCGCTAACCACAAATAAATGACAAAGTTCATGAAAAGAGAGTTCCTATACCAGAAAGCCGGAAATCTTTGCAACCTACTTATCAAGGTCCACATAAAATTACAAGACGATTAAATGTATATGCATATCTGGATAAAGATGATAAAACACGAAAGGAAAGACGAGTTCACGAAAATAACATGAAAACCTGCAAAATTGAAGCAACTCTTTCAGCACATTCTTCTACTGTAATGAGAAAGAAGAGCTTAAATGTTTCCCACACGACCAGTAGCGCCTACAGGATTTTCTGACAGGGGGGCACTTCCACTTCGTTATCTGAATATATATATATATATATATATATATATGGGAAAAATTCCCAATAGGCAACTCAATCTAAAAACAATCTAAAAATTTTTCCCAATAGATAACCTGTTGAAAAGTCTATTAAACTATCGAGTACATAAAGACTATATGAAAGAAATACAATTAAAATATACACATAAAAATGTTAACAATTATTAGAATAATATTTATTTAATTAAAGCAAACAATTAAGTGGCAAGAATGCGGTCAAAATAATCCACCACCTTTCTAACAATGTACGAGTATAATTTGTAAAGCCCAGGGCTAATATTAAGAACAAAATCAGCATTATTCTTGATCACACTCGATTCAATTATATTTCTACTAAGAATAGATTTACTAAAACTTGATTTGGAGGCATTTTTCCAATCAATGGGATGATTAGTATCTTTTACGTGATGAAAATGGCGTTAGATTCCTGGCCTGTTCTTATACTGTATTTATGCTGCTTAATACGTAACTCTAGCGTCTGATTAAAACTCAAGCCAAATAATCCTGAAAGGCCTATTGCTAGCTTTATAGGATCTATCTCATATAAGCTGTCCAAATAGCTTGTATCCATCCTTAATCCTCTCCTGAGCACAATTTCACAATCACACATAAATAATAATGTACACCTTGTAGAAAAATTAAATAGTATCAGTGTCAATTACAATTTTAGATTGGTAAGCTTTGATGTTATCTCTTTATTTACAAGATTCCCGGTGGAGGATCTATTAGTTTTTCTTTCAGAAGAATTGGTTAAGCATAATTTGCCATTACCTGTGACTGGGGCACGGACAAAAACTCACCGGACAAAAACTCACCGGACAAAAACTCACCACTTAAATGCAAAAGAGGACAAAAACTCACCAGACAAATGTTTTTGCGAAATACATACACTTTAGTCTAGATCTTAAGATCTCAAGATTAAAGACTCATTGTAGATAATTACTCTTCATCTTTCAAACTGTTCTGTTTTTAACCAACCAACCAATATTAATTTTTCACGAACCTACCAATCTTTCGTTATAACGTATCCCGTTTTTTATGCAAAATGTTTTCTCAACTTCAACGTTGAAGGTCAGTTTATATCCCATTTTGGCTTTGCTATTTTTCAATGTTTTATTTTTGTTCAGGTTAACTGTTGGCCCTTGACGATTGGTTAGGTTAAGTCGTGATATTTTCGTTAGTTAGCCTTATAACTAGGGCCCGGATGTTTAGGCATTATAAAATTGAAAAATAGGCAAAATAAAAGTATAAAATAGGCAAAAATAGGCATTTATTTTATACCTATCAAAAACACACAAAACAAAATAAGTTATATAATAATGTATGAATGTATCATTAGTTTCATTACCTTGAGACTACGTCGCACATTATTAGTCTGAATTACACATAATTACAAGTAATTTTTTTATGTTTTCAACTTTTAGGCCTCTTCTTCTGTCTGAAAGAACATGCTTGTACAGCGAGAATGACCTCTCTACTTCCACTGATGTAACAGGAGCAAATTTGAAGCATGATACATTCATGGGATTCATATCCCCTACATCGGCATCAGTGTGTCCTTCAAGAACGTGTGCAATGTTCTTTAGTCGTTCCAGATCTGCATTTGCTCGTATCACTCGGTCACATTTTTCGCGAACAGATTCACCTTTCTCGCCGGCGCGTGACTGATGCCTGCAATGACTAACTCAAAAATTTTCAAAGCGTCGATTAACGGCTGGTTCCTAGTTTCAAGAGCAGTAATGTTCTCAGGTATTTTTGCAAAGTGGGAAGTGATGTATGAAAGTTCATTGCGAAGAGATCTATCTTCAATGAGGTCCATCACGATGCGGATTGATGAAGCATCTTCGATGTCAAGTGCTGATACAACTTCTCGAAACTTGTCAAAATTTGACGTGTAATACAACGCAGCCGAGATCCAGGTTCCCCACCTCGTCAAAACGGGCTGTGGCGGCAATGCGAGTTCAGGCGCTATTTCATGCAACATATGACATCTTGATGGTGCCTTAAGAAATATCTTCTTTCCATTAGAAATTAATTTGTCGACATTGGGGAACAAGCCTCGTATCTGCTCAGCAACACGGTGAAGTGCGTGAGCCAAACAAGTAACATGTAGCATTTGTGGAAAAAGAATTTTCAATGCTGTTGCTGCCTTCTTCATGTACGGCGCTGCGTCTGTCATGAAGAGAAGAACTTTTTCATGCTGGATGCCCTCTGGCCAAAGCAAAGCGAGGGATGTTGTGAAAAGTTGAGCTATTGTTGAGCTGTTGGTCTTTGGCAGCTCTTCTGATGTCAGCAGATAAACTTTCGGCGTCTGATCAGCTTCCAAAGTACCTATAATCACGTTAGCAATATATCTACCCATGGAATCGGTGGTCTCGTCTATTGAAATCCATATCTTGTTATCTGCAACGCCTTCACGTATTTTCTGCATTGCAAAGGCGTAGTTTGTATCCACATAATTTTTTCGAAGAGTGGACTCACTTGGAATAACTTGTTTTGTGTATTTTTCTAAAAAGGTCTTTAATGATTTGTTTTCCAACTTCCACAGTGGAATTCCAGCATCAATAAATGATTTGCATAGCTCCAAGGAAAAGGTAGATTGACGACTTGACGTTGAAGCAAATGTTGTCATCAAACACGTTTGTAGGCTGTTTGGTTTCATCTTTTCAGCAGAAGCTTTGTGCTTAACGGTCTGCACATGCTGGGAAACAAAGTACCTTTTCTCACTATTAACTGCTTTGTCTCACACTTTACAAAATAACACTGTGCCATCTGTGGAAAAGATATCTTTTCCAAAGTCACGAACATGTTGGTTCAGTTTACTACTTGAAGATGAACTAACTTTTGGCATATTAACGTCTTCTAAATATCATTCAAGTTTAGTCAAATACCACTGATGATCGCACACCCTCACACGCACGAAGCAGAACAACGAATATGAGGAAATGGCAGTGCGAGGCTAGTTTTCAGATACTGCGCTCAGCTAATAACGTCAATCATACATGACGTCATTTCCGCAATATGAAATTCCACGATATCTTCATTCACGTTATCTGCGCATTCCGGGTTAGTCTAGTCGTAACTAATACATGATAATTTTCCTATAAATGCCTATTTATGTCTTTTTCTTTATAATCTAATTAAAAAGGCAAAAATATGCATTTTCAACGAAATAAGCATTATCATACTCATACTCCCAAAAAAGGCAAAAAAAGGCATTTATGGCATTTTGCCTGAACATCCGGGCTCTACTTATAACGCTAACTAAAGAAGGCTGGGGGCCCTTATCTTCGGGTGATCCGAATTTTTATATAAATTTTGTAAAGTTCCGAGGTACCAAAAGTGTTACCTCACAGAAAAATTACCCCACCACAATTGTGAATTATTACACACTCGACCTCACTTAAGCCACTTAAATACACATACACACACACACACACACACACACAAAATATATATATATATACTGTATATAGTGAGAAATAAGAGCACGAGGAGATGGTATATGTTTAATAACAGACGTTTCTGAAAAGTCCAATTAATTACAGTGAGTCTGAAATCTTAAGAGTGTATGTTAAAATCTAGATTCTAGACGATAGTGTATGTATTTCGCAAAAACACTTGTCTGGTGAGTTTTTGTCCTCTTTTTGCATTTCAGTTGAGTTTTTGGGCGGTGAGTTTAATCTTGGATTCCCCTGTGACAACCATTATAGAATTAATTAAGCTGTGCATAGTAGACTCGAAATTTGTGTTTAATAATGAATATTTTAGGTAGAAATTTGGTATGGCTATGGGAAACCCCCTCTCTCCCGTTTTAAGTAACTTATATATGGAGTTTTTTGAAAGTAAATTATTGAGGAAGATTCTGCCAAATTACGTTCCGTGGTTTAGATATGTAGGTTATGATCTTTGTCTTGGGCCAGAAATTTTAAATCTCAATGAATTCTTACCCAAGCTTAATAATTTAACTCCCTCTGTCAAGTTTACAGTTGAAATAGAAAAAGACTCATCGATCCCATTTTTAATGTTTTAATATATTGGTCCGGAAAAAAGTTTAAGTACAATATTTACAGAAAACCCACTAATAATTATTTCTATATACATTATTATTCCGCTCACCACATTAACGTAAAACGAACCGTTTTTTCTACTTTGTTTCAAAGATGCTTACAAATTTGTAGCCCAGAGTTCATTGATGATGAAATTAGTAAAATATATAAAATTGCGTTTGATTTAAAATATCCAAAGAACTGCATAGGTAAATCTTTAAAAATGGCAAAGAAAACCTTCTATGAGGTAAAAGACAAGACTCCTTATACCACAAAAAACGTCTTAGCATTACCATTTAAAGAAAATTTCCTTGATCTGCTGAAACTGCTAAGGACTTTTAACATAAATATCGAGTTCAGAAATTTAGGTGTAATTAAGAATTCATTGATTAAAAACTCCCCTTTAAGTGAACAGGGTTGTGTATATAAAATTCCATGCACAATATTTAATAAATTTTACATTGGTCAAACTGGCAAGACGCTTGACTTACGTATTAAGTAGCATAAATACAGTATAAGAACCGGCCAGGAATCTAACGCCATTTTCATTCACGTAAGAGATACTAATCATCCCATTGACTGAAAAATGCCTCCAAATTAAGTTTTAGTAAATCTATTGTTAGTAGAAATATACTTGAATCGATTGTGATCAAGAATAATGCTGATTTTGTTCTTAATATTAGCCCTGGGCTTTACAAATTAGACTCTTACATTGTTAGAAAGGTGGTGGATTATTTGACCGCATTCTTGTCACTAAATTGTTTTCTTTAATTAAATATTATTTTAATAATTGTTAACATTTTTATGTGTAAATTTTAATTGTATTATTTCTTTTATATAGTCTTTATGTACTTCAGAGTTTAGTAGACTTTTGAAAGGTTATCTATTGGGAAAAATTTTTAGATTGTTTTTAGAATGAGTTGCCTATTGAGGAATTTTTCACTTCCGTAATAGGTAACGGAATATTCTGGGAGGAGCACGTGCCGACGATTGCACCATGTCTTTTGTTTCCTTAGATTCTTTCCACTTAATTGCCTGTTTTAATTAAATACTATTCCTAATAATTATCATTTTTTGTGTACATGTTAACTGTGTAATTTCCTTTATAATTTTTATATATTCAATAATTTAGTATCCTTTAGATTAAGTTATCTATTGGGGGAAAAAATTTTTAGATTTTGCTTTTTAAATTGAGTTGCCTATTAGGGAATTTTTTCGCTTGTGTATTTAACTCATTTACTTTGTAAATTCTGTCTATTTCTTTCTTGTCCCTGAAGATGTGAATATATCACGAAAGCGCTCGGACTTCGTGTTTCCTTTTCCTTTTCCCTGTGGTTCTTTGTATGTATGTAATTTATGGAGAATATTTAAGATAATACCTTACTCTATAAGTAATCTTGAGTATTTATACTGTTATAAGTTAAGCAAAAGCAATAAAACCACATTAAGACATAGATAACAATTTGATATAAAAAAAAATGTCGGCTATTGCATGGAAATATAACGTTGTTTCACCACTGTAAAAAATTTCGGAAAAAAAAAAAAAAAAAATTTGTGGGTAAATAATTTGATGGCTCTCATTTTATTTGCACTTGTAATTGCATAAATGCGTAAGTTTTAGATTCAGACAAGGCTGTATATAACGAGTGATTACAAATGACCTTCTCGATTTTAAACATTTATTTTGGAAAAACTAACAAAGCTACAGCGAAAAAGCAAGATATACAAATAAAGAAGAACTCAAAAAGTTTTATTTACAAGCTATTGAAGTTTAATTTGAGTTCCTTTAGTGGCTCTGCAGATATCAACGCTGTATTCTGTTTCCCTCCATACATTTTGTAGCATATCATACTTAACTTTTCTAACAGCCTCACGTACCCTTTCTTTCAAATGTTCCAAAGTTGTTGCCATTCATGGAACAAAAACTTCATTTCTGACATAGCCCCAGAGGAAGAAGTCAAGAGGGGTTAGATCGGCGAACGAGCCGGCCAAGGAATAGGCCATCTACGCCCGATCCAACGATCAGGCAATTACTCATTGAGGAATGTTGTAACCTCAATAGGAGCCACAAATGGAGCTCATATTGAACTTCAATTGCTTGTAAATAAACCATTTTGAGTTCTTCTTTATTTGTACAGTAAATCTTGCTTTTCCAAAATAAATGTTAAAATTGGGAAGATCATTTGTAATCACCCGATACATTCAATGGTCTAAATATCATTAGATGGTATCATTTTCGGTAGATTTTCCATGTTTTAAAATTTTGGTAAATTCTTATATTTTATAAGAGATTCTGATTTTTCTTAACTTGTAATTTCGATAAAAATCCAAAAATTTTGTTGATAATGATAACTGATTTTTATTTCTGTGCATTTCATGTATATGTATAGGAAAAAGTTTCATACGAGTACATAATGAGGGTCGCGCGTCTTACGGTTACAGGCGAAAACGTGTTTTTGATGGATATCACTATTTTCACCCTTCCTCTATCGTGTGGTTTGGGTTATAATGACCTTACGACACTAGAAGTATGGTTGAACACCTTATGAAGCGAACTACTTTTTTCACCTCTAACACCAGCCAAAAGTTTACCCAAAGTTCGGTATAATAAGAAAATAAAAAAAATTAAAAAATATATATAAAATATGAAAATTTATTCCAAAAACTCATCAACATCTTCATTAGCATACTTAGAACTCTAATTTAGCCAAAACTGAACGTTCTAGCTCAATTAATAACAGAGATACTATTGCGAGAATATTGCTGAACTTTGGAGGCGAATTTAATTTTGGCGCTTAGGTACCTTAAGACGCGGGACCCCTCAATTATTATAATAGCAATATTTATATACATATTATGGAAGACGGGGGAGGCAAGTGTCCAAGTGAGCCACCCTCCTCTGCGGGCGCTACTGCATACGCATAGATCCGTCGGAAATAGAAATGAAAAATGAACCCCTTAAATTACAGTACAGTCCGTCCCTCTGATAAAAGTCAGAACGTATGTCGTCACAAGGATAATCCCCCTCGGGATGAACTTAAATCATCAGGACAAGAAATTTCGATGACGAATGCAAATTATATGGCATTGGAAGAGGAAATATGTAAATTAATTAATAAGACTGACTCATTATCACGAGTATAGGAGTTACGCTCTAAAGACCATATTTATGAATTGCCAAAATTAATTAAGTCGAATATTCCTTCAAAAGAACATATCAGTCAAATAAATAAGGAATAGAAAATCCTCAAATGTAAAAGAGGCAGAATCCACGAATAAGATAAACTCCAATGACTTAGCGTCTTACACAGTACCCCTATCCTTAGACAATGACGTCATAGAAATGTCTTCTTCAGATGACTCGTATGCTTTAAAAGTTTGACAGGTAATACAAACAGTTCTGAAATAGACGAAAGTAATAACCCTTATTTGATGAGGTCAAAGGGACCAAAGTAGTATAGGTGCAAAAGGAGAGACTGCAAGGCAATTGCAAATGTCGATTAATGTTGCAAAGGAAATGTTGCATTAGGTTATGCAACAAGGGGAATGTTGCATAACATCTTGCAGCAAGGGGGAATGTTGCAAGAGGTTATGCAACAAGGTGTTAGGCAACTATGGGGGAAGAGTTATCCCCTAAGTTGCAATGAACTCCCGCTAGGGGAGACCTCTTTGGGGGAGAAAATGGGACGGTCTCACCCCACAAAAGGGTGTACTTAACCAAAGAGAAAGGAGGAAAGGAAGAAAGGTGTTTGCTTGACAGAAGCCAAGAGCATATTAAGAATTCATCCCAACGCTTGCTGTCTTATAACCCCAACGTTTGGACAAATGCACATACACTCCCGCCTATACGGCCATAAAATATTACGCACCCAAACACAACTACATGCGCGATTATGTGCGCCGGGTTCGAGACCCGGTGACGGGGAATCCTTTCACGGTTGGTAGATAAATGGGCACCCTGGTTATCCTACTGGTCCGTGTTAAGCTTTAGGTCTAAGGTGGAGTGTAAACATCCTTCCACGATTGGTAGATAAAAGGGTAACCAGGGTATCCTAGTGGGAAACCCGTTAACCTGTATTGCAACATTCGTCATGTTTCTTATCTCTCTCTCATATATATATATATATATATATATATTTCCCCGTTAAAAAGTAGGTCTAAGGTGGAGTGTAAACAACTTTCCACGGTTGGTAGATAAATGGGAATCCTGTGTAACCTAGTGGTTGCTGGTTAGGCTGTAGGGCTAAGGTGGAGTGTAAAGCTTGTCCTTCTTCAGAATAAACAACTCAGGCCAAAGCCATCAAATGACCTAGAATGCAGGCACATTATTAGGGTCGAGTTGCCAGATTGCGCTATTTATTTAATTAAAGCATATATTCTTGATAGTTCGCATGTTCAACCAGTTGGCTTGACCAGCCAGTTAACGTAGAATACCCAGAAGGCAGATATATATATATATATATAATAATATATATATATATATAATATATATATTACCTTTTCAACTGCCAGATTGCGCCATTCAGATGTTTTTGACAGTTGGCTTAGAAATTCGGCAGCCGTTTTAGAAGGCAGCCATTTGGTATAATTAAAGAATAATGTCGTTTACAACCAAAAGAATTAAATAAAACACCATTACATCATTCTGTTTATTTAGTCGAATTATTGGAATCAATTCCACGAAATATATAGAAAATAAATATACAATCAAACGATGGAATATAAGGGGTTCCAAAAAACCTTAGCTCCCCATTTGCAGCTTACATGTTTACTTATATCGAAATAATTTTTAGTGATTATAAAAATATATAAAAAATTTTTTGCAGGTATTAAAATTACTCTAGCCGATAGAGTAATAATATAATAGCTTCTCAATTAATTGGTGATTCGGAGAGGCAACGTGTGATAGATCGCATTCGAGCAATAACATTTCGGGAAGCTCGTGATGCTGGAGCCACCTTCATAACACGTTCATTGGTTGCCAAAATGTTGCGAAGAAGTGAAGACTTCGTCAAAAGAAATTGGAATAAAACTTTGGATGAATGTGAAATGGATACAACCAAATCTGGGCGCCCAAATTTGCCACTCTCTCAGGAAACAAAGGACATCATTGAAAGCGGTACGCGTAAGCGGAAAAACAGTTGTGCTGAACTTTTTGAGAGATCGAAGTGTTGAGAGGAAAGATCGTTAGTGGTGAGATCATTCGACTGTACCGTCATAGGCAAGGTTTAAAGCATTGGCATGAACTTCCAAAACCAAGAAAAACTCAACTTAACATCGATGACAGAATGTGGTTTGCCCATTATCTTGAAGATTGGGATGTGGATGATTTCATGCATTTAGCTGTCTCCGATGAATTTTTTGTTTATGTAACACGTCGGCCTAACTACCAAAATGATCGAGTGTGGGCCACAACACCAGATAAAATCGATGACAATGAACATTATCGCGAATTATTAAAAAGTCCAGACTGTGTTGGTGTGTTTGTTTTGTTCACTGCAAAGAAGCTCATGTGGGTGCTGAAGCCAAATGGTCAGAGTTGGGATGGACAGTATTTTCGTGATATTATTCTCTCCCAGCATGTCATTCCTTTTCTAAGAAACCCAAACAATGTTATGGATGTCGATCAGGTCACGCTTCTGCACGATAAGGCCCCCTGCTTTAAGGCATTAGCCACTCAACAGTTGTTGCGAAACCATGAGATCGATTTCTTTGGAAATGAAGAATGGCCAGGAAATTGTCCTGGCCTGAACGTCTGTGAACACATTGGATCAGTTATAAAGGACAAGGTTGAATGTCTCTTGTTTGAAGAACCTGCAGCAAATCGATTTTCGAAGGATACAATGACGCAACACATCGAAACTGTTTTAGCAAATTTGCGTAACGATCAAGATCTATTCACGTCACTTTTGGCAAGTTACCCAAAGCGAATTCAGGCTGTCTTGAAAGCCAATGGCGGGAACACCAAGTTTTAATTGTTTCTCATTAAATGCAGGATTAAATTCTCTTTTTAAGGTATGTTTAGTTTTACTGTACCTCTAATGCTTTAGGCCATGGGCGGGGGGGGCTAAGGTTTATTGGAGCCCCGTATATGATCAAAAAATAAAATAAAAATAATAATAACATAAGAAATACGAACGAGGAATATATATATATATATATATATATATATATATATATATATATATAATAAAAAATACACAAAACCATGTAATATAACCATCAATATATTAGTACAGGGAAAAATATATATGCATGCAGAGGAGAAAATGAAACCTTAATTGATGCAAATATACGTAATAAATAAACATATCGTTAACAATACACGTATATATAAATATAATCAAGGATTAAGGTATCTAAAGGGTACGGAATCGTAGGTACCAGGCACCTGGTAACGTTTCCTATAGGTGTTACGGCATACCTTCGTGCACCTAAGTTCCTTCACACACCCTAGTTTCTGCGCCCCAAAAATGTGGGTCCCCACAGTCAGTTGGGGTGGCTGTTTGCACTCATCTTTCAAGTCACACTACATTCTTCAACGAGTCAAACTTAACGACTCGTCGGTTCCCATGGTTAAGCGTGATACCCTTGGCCTTCACGATATATTTCATATCATCCCCCACTCTCACCCGTACCTCATAGGTTTTTGGCCCTGTTGATACAAATGAGTCTGCGTATGCACCATCACCATATTCATCCTTGATCTCGTCAGTTAACTCTCCGAGGAATTCCCCAATAGCAGGCATGTATTCACCTTCCATCGCTGTGAATATCAGGCTATCTGTGTCAGCGTACAGCACCCTCCGTCCAAGAGAGTCCAGTAGTCTCCAAAGCTCGATGTGTGCGTACGCCGTTCTGAATCTGGCTACAGGTATGTTTGTAACCCGTGAGGTATCTGTGGTCAGTTCGGTGAAGTTTTACATTATTATGTAAGTATTACCTACATTCACAATCTCCATAACCTCTTTATCGGGAGCGTTGGCATAATCCCAGACTTCACTATAACTTTCTGCCAAATGAACGTTCCTTTTGCCAGTATTCTGTGCACATTTCCACAAAAGACTGTTTAGACACGACTTTGCAATAAAACGCTTGCCAGGATTCTTAACAATTTGGGAGCGGTGAAGCTGTATATCTTCATGGGCACGGTAACGCTGAATATAAGCCGTTATCTTTCAAAAAAGCGTTTATATATGGCGTGAAAAGGTTGGGTAGCTTCTGAAACCTCCACACCTCATGTATCTTCAATATTCTGTACACACGGCGAACGGCTAGGCCCAGCTCAGGGCTTGTATACACACCTCTGATCTTACGCTAGTTGGTTGTATGGTTACAATCTCCTTTGTTCTCCTCTGCGCACTTCACGCGGAAAGTATAGCTTGAATGGGTTTGTACGCCCTCCAACACCATTGAACGTTTGATGGCCCTTATTTTTCCACGTTATTGGTCATCTGTTTCCATCCGTGCATCATACTTATGCTCCCACACGATCTTGTGAGTGAACTGGGAGCCTATAAGTTCATAGCGGTTACGGGTCCAAGCGAAGCTGTCGGCAGGGGATCTTCCATGGAGGTCCCCTGTGACGGCACACCGAGCGCGCGGGCATCCATGCTATCAGAAGCCGTAAAAGGAGTGCACAGTCTTCTCACCAGTGGTTGGATCCTCACTTAGGCCATGAACCCAAAAACCACGAAACCTGACCTGAACGGGTACTTCACCCGTGTTGAGGGCATGTTTTATGTATACATTCATCAGCTATATTGTAGGGACTAGCTTCATTAAAACTGTTGAAGTAGCGGTCAAAATCTTCACGCTCACTATCACTCATGTCGGTGTAGTTAAAGTAATGTTTGGGTAGAGGTAGTCCTACGTAATTTAAAGTTTCGTTAGTGAGGAATGTGTAAGGGAAATACCCTTTGGAACTTCAGCGGCTACGCCCATGACCTTGGGTAGCTTTGCTAATTTACAAGAAGTGAAGAGCAGGGTGTCTTTTAACTGTACATTACCTCTTAGCTGCATCTGTATTAGTTTGTTTCCTCTTTTCCAGCTATCACTTGTAAATATCGCAGGCGACTCGTGTTCAAGCAACTCCTTATAAAGGAACTGTGTCAAATTTTGCCCCGTTATGGGAAAGAATATAGTTATTTTTTTAACTTGTCCGCTAATTTGACAATATAGGATATAAAGAGTTTCACAGGGCTATCGTCTGAAGTCGTTTTAAAAACGTTTTTCTGGTTTCCACATTTGTGACACTCATCACACTCGACACCCATGTACTCATCACAGATAGTCTGACCTACGAGTAAATGTGGAATAACCTCTTTGGTTTCAGCAAGGGCTATTTTTAGGCTTAGCACTTTTCATATAACATAAATGCTTCACTCCATCCGCTTTATATTTTTCATGACATGTAGAACAGTGAATTTCATCGCATTTACGTTTGAAATTCCCTCAATTATCCATCATGTGAAACATACCGCACTTAAAAATCCTCATTTTCCTGGAGTTCAAAGCATTTATTATTGAAAAATGTACGTGTACACACATTACATTCCCTCTTCCCGGTTCCAACTACACGACGTTCACATTTGGGGCTTTTACACTGCTCACATACCATGTAGCACTCCTTACAATGTTTCACTATATCATCAGCAAACTCGAGACATCTCTTGCACAAATCATGATGCCTTCCATATTTTCGACTTTAGTCATAACTACCGTAGAGACCCCTTATGTTACGGATGGGGAGATACGATGTTCCTGACAATCCTAAAATAAGTAGAGGTCTTGTACGATCTCTCACGCAGCTTTTAAAAACATACACAGTCCTACGACGATCATCCATTCCAAATACGACTATACGTGCATTCATTTCCTGCTTAGCCGCCCTTCTCAGTTCTTCAGGACCCATATTGCACTCAAACTCAAGCTTACAATCTGAAGCCAGTTTACGGGCACGCTGAACAACCGTAGGCAGCCAAATTTTTTGCGTCAATGTATTTAGCACAGTGAAAATACGAGCTGAGACTATTGCTATAAAGCCGCAACCACGATCGACGTTTAAAAGTTTTCTGTAAATAATTAATCGTAGAATTGAAATTAAGAGTATAAAGTGTGGCACTATGACCCACAACCCGGAATACTCAGTAAATATATATCGTGAATTTGTCCATATTGAAGGCTGTACTACTTTCAGAGACCTGCATTGTACGACCCATGATATATTCTATGTCTACAGTCGCCAAGCGTCTGAATGGTATTACTACCCAAAAATCATCTACATCCCCGTCATCTGAACCGAACCTGAAAGACAACCTCGTCCGGACTTCACGTTCGTCGCCGTTCTGAAGGGCAAACTCCACAATACGTTCAACTACGTGTCACAGTCCAACACCGTTGCTATACATGGATCCAGGGTCAACCCTGACCACGTACCGATTTTTAGTCAGGGCAGTGGTGGGGGTAGCGGTACACACCAACTCGAATGTTATACATTCCTCCACAGTACGAGAAGCTGCTGCTGCTGCTGATGTGGAGGAAGTACCCGGAATTGAACAGGAATGATTGGGTATATTTGAGGAAGGTACTATTGTGGGGGTTGTGTCGTAAGACGTAGAGGGTTGGGGCTCTAACACTAAGGGTCTAACAACCGGCGCAATCCTGGTGTGCTTTATACCTGACGTGCTACAGTTATCGCTGGTGATGGTTCATCAGCGGGGATGGAGTCTGTAGCTACACTGTCATCGGGGCCATCTGTAATATCGATGATGGGAGGCTGTACATCGTCGTCATTCACGGTTCTGTGGAAGACGAAAAACAAGAACATAATTTGCAGCACTTAAATTTTATTATATTTGGTAAATGAGCCACTTAGGGGTTTGACGTGTTAGAGATGGAATGTGTAGAAAAATTCAGGTTCACAAGCCCTTCCACGTGTATTATATCTGGCCCTAAAAGATGTGGTAAAAGTGTGTTTATGCTTAAAATCATTAAAGATAAGGCGGGGATGTTCTCAAAATTTGTGCATAAAGTAATATGGTGTTATTCGACGAATCAATCAATGTTCAACGAGTACCAAGATGATATTTTGTTTCACAAAGGTGTATATGACGTTAATTCGTTAAAGGGAAATGAACATACAGTCATCGTAATTGATGATCTTATGTTCGAAATGGATAAAACGTTTGCCGAGACATTTATAATGTTCTCCCACCATCTTAACATAAGCGTATTCTTCATCAATCAGAATTTATTTTTCAAAAATAGATACATGCACGATGTGTCGTTAAATACAGAATATCTAGTCTTATTCGCGCAACATAGAGATGTGTCCCAAATTCGGGTATTAGCCAATCAAATGTTCCCGAATCAGGGTAAGGAGTTTTGGAGGTTTATATAGAAGCTACAAGTCGGCGTTACGGATATTTTCTTTGTGACCTTCACCCGCGAAACATGTTTAGGGTGCTTCTAAGAACGAATATATTCCCAAACGAGCCTGCAACGATATATATGTCAGAATGACAAATAGGCTGAAGAAATATCGTGAATTAATAAAAATCTATCATCGATTGCCCCGGGACTGCAACAGATGTTTGTTAAAAATATCGATTCGGACTTTTTAAAATGCATCTGTGAAATCTGTTTTAATGTTATAAAATGTAATGTACCAATGAAACCCCTTCAGAAGTCTGTCCAATGTCGTTACAAGAACATAATACGTACGCTCGCTCGTAAAAGTCAAACTGTGGGTAAGAAAAAGCGAGTTATTGTACAAAGAGGGGGATCATTTCTCCCTATCTCATTTTCAGTTTTGGGACCTTTACTGACTAGATTAATATAATGAAGAAAGTGGTAGTGATTCCGCAAGAGGTGTATGCTTCACTGCAAAGTTCAAAGAATCCAGACACAGTTCTAGAATCCCGTAAAAGCAGGCTTCAAAGAATGGAAAACGGCTTGTTAGCGCTATTAAAGAGTGAAAAGTCACCTGTTGAGAAAAGGATCTTGTACCAAGAGGCTCTGCAGAAATTTCTTCATGAGTAAGAAGATTATAAGAATCCGACAGAGCTCCCCGTCATTATTAGGCAGAGCGCGAGCAACGATGAAAATGTCGACATAGGACCCGACCTGGGTCGGACGTTAGAGATGACCAACCAAAGAATAACGGAACGCAACACATCGAGCATGTATTAAAAAGCAGTCTCCCACATACATTGAGGAATAAAGGCTTAAGTCTTTATAATCTATTGAGTGATGTTCCCATGATACACTGGACCGATACAGGCGAGGTCACTGTTGAAGGATGAAGGGTAAAGGGATCGAATGTCGTCAACATTGTCCATGATCTGGTGAGAAAGTGGGATAGACCCTCACCAGCAGGATGGAAGCATATTAGGGCAAAGACTACAACAAATAAATATCCTCAAAATTGATAGGAGGTCTGAATAAGCTAAAAGACTTGGAACAAGTCTCACATGTGCCACAACTGAGTACGCTATCACCCCCTACAGTAGCATCTCTGAAGAGGAGATAGAAGAGACCAAACGGCCAACCTTATCCACGTGTCTCTAAAATATGCAAATGGCTATCATATTAAGAAAACGCTTTATGACATTTCTAACCCAGCCTCCTTTGGCGGTGTTAACTGGCTGTACAAAGGTGTTTACAATGATGGAGTAGGGAAAAAGATGTAGAGAGGTTTCTGCGGGAGCAGGATGCTTATACACTTCATAAGCCTGTGAGAAAAAGGTTTAAAACAGCCAAGACAACCGCGGCTTCGATTGACTCCATTTGGCAAGCAGATTTAACAGACATGCAAAGATATTCAGTGTATAATGATGGCTACCGCTACATCCTATTCATAATAGATGTATTCTCTAGATATCTGTGGCTAATTTTTCTAAAAAATTATTCGCCTGAAACAATGTTAAAGCTACCAAAACGCTAGTGTTGAAAGAAAACAGGGTTCCTGGCTATTTTTGTACGGATATGGGGAAACAATTTATAGGCCGCACTTTTCAGAACATGCTGACAGAGTTTAATATCAATTACTACACTAGCAATTCTATACTTAAGGCCTTTTTAGCTGAAAGAGTTCAACGTACCGTAAAGGAACGCATGCATCGCTATTTTACCCATAAAAACACATAGAGATATATAAACATTATGGGATCATTTTCCTCGTCATACAACCGTTCACACCATCGTACGATTGACACAACACGTAACGAAGTTTTAGAAAAAGGTACGCGCCCAGAGTTTGGAGCACCACCACCACCACCATCACACTCTACACTTTTTAAAATCAATGATTATGTAAGGCTATCCTGTCCGGGAAATAAATTCGCGAAGGGATTTGATGAATGATGGACACGTGATATTTTTAAAGTTAGTGCTATGAGACCTAAACGCGGGATAATGATGAAGTTAAATTCAAGGCTTAGTAGAAATATTAAAGACAAAGAGCTGTTCACAATTGTGGCCGAGGGTCGATATATAGACACGTTTGCACGCACGTTGAAGTTAAAATCCACGCTCAGTAGAAATAGTAAAGACAAAGAGCTGTTCAGAATTGTGGCCGAGGGTCGAAATAGTGCAGCCCTCCAAAGAGACACCTTTCACGAGGTACAACATGACTTGTCCAGCTTAATGTGTCAGATGAAATTGGAGAAATTGGGTGAAAGCTGTCCATCCCCAGACATGTGCTATATTTACAGCAATATCGCGGAGAATCAATTTGTTGGGGACATCCAGGCGCGCCTGCTGTGCATTGTACACATTCCCCACCATAGAGGGAAGAGTTTGAGCGTTACATATGATAAGCCTCATTAAGTGAATGTTGCGACTAATCTATTAACCAATATCTCAATATATATAAAAACGATTGAGGGAAAAAAATTCCCCATTCGGTGATGGGAGCTTAACATTGAAGCTACACTTTCGTCGCATTTAGCTATAATAACCGGAAGGCCTCTCATTGTCTATCAAGGGGTGAGATATCAGCGTGGGATTGGGCTTGGATCCATTTTTCCAACCGTACTACGTACGGCTGTCCCATTGTTGAAGAGGAGTGTTAGATATTTCAGGAGGAAGGCGTTACAATCAGGTTTTAATGGGGTTGAAGACATATTGGGTGAAATTAAACCTAAAGAAGCTCTAAAAACATTTAAAACGTACGCGGAGCGAAATCATCAAAGGTGCAAAGAGAAAAATGCTTGGTGGCGGAAAGAAGAAGAGGCCTGTCCAGAAGAAGGGATTACCAACACGTGGCGCTGAACGTAAAAGGACATCAAAAAAGAGGTGTTCTCAGCGTATGAAGCCTATGGCTGATCATTTTTTTAACTGATATTAGCTGAGGACACTGCTCTCACGAATCATAGTCTGATTACTACTTGTCGAGAGAGGTGGCACTATTTCTATCTCGACATGGGGCGTTTCATCGATCCGCGTAGCTCACAATGTTGTAAATCGGAACTGTCCCTCATTGATATGCCCCCTACACAGGTTTCTATTGAGCATAGCGACTGTATTACAATTAACTCATTAAACACAATTATTTCACTGAGTGCCCCTATAGAATACCTGATACCAAGCTCAGGCCCACACTTTTTTTGATCTGAGCTGTATGCACATGTACACTAAACTGCGTACAGCCCATTCGGATGGAACGGACTGCGATGATAGTTACTCTGCATACCATGAAACCAACTTTCTACGCTCCATATTCAGCCAGTGTGAGGTGTATTTAAATCAGTTCAACATCTCGGCAGGAATAAAGTATTATCACCAACGACCCTATCTAGAAAATGTCCTCAACTTTTCAAAAGAAGCGAAGGATACCTTTTTAATTCCGACGGCTATTATCAGTTTAAAGACGAAACTAGTATTAAGGATAAATTTAAAAATTTTAAAAAGAAGATATACGAGTGTTTTGGACGTCTGCATACAGACTTCACGTTCCAGAAGGAAATGCTTATGAATGGGGTGGTTATCAAGTTAAAACTCAACCGCACGAAACCTCCGATCTGCATAAATCTGGGATCTGATGAAGAAGAAGGCGCAAAGCCCGTTGTGATTCACATCATGGAAACATATCTACGCGTACTACGAGTGAAATTAAGTTCGCCGAAATATGTAGAAATTGAAAAAAATTTAATATACGCAACAGTAAAATATCCAATTAACAGAGTACAGATCAAACTATACACGGTACCCGCCGGGTTGGCCTCGAAGCAGCTAGAAAACGTGGCCCTGGGGGTTCTACCTAAAAGGATATTAATTGGAATGCAGGATCATGCTTCGACGAATGGAAAATATAAAAGGAGCGCCTTCAAATTCGAGAATTTCGGCATTAAAAATATAAATCTATACGTAAATGGCGTTGCATTGGATGGACTATGGTTACGGACTACTCATCAGATGCTGTGTTCCAGCTCTGCACGATAGCTTAAAGCAATCTGGCACATATTGCTGGTGGCTGTGACAATCTTGGGATTGGCGTAACGCAGAAAGAAATTGTCGATCAATTTAACCTTTACACATTTGATGTTACCCCCGACTTATCTACTAGTGTAAATACACACTTAAGTCCACAACAAAGTTGAAATATCTCATTCAGATTGGAGTTCACCGACTCGATAGACGCGGCTATTAGTGTAGTAATATATCTCAAATCACAAGCTCTAATAGAGCTTGACCGTTTCAGAAACGTTGTCACATACTTTTAAAATGCACGCGAATACACTCCAGAGTGTAATGAAAAGTGACCGTGTCAGATGCTCCAAATTTATCGGTGTGTTTGCGAAGAATGAAACATTGAAATTGCCAACTACGAGAGATTGGTGTAGTCTTATTGTCAAGACGGACATTGTAGGGGGTGATGGATTCATTGGTTTGCAATCTATTTTAAAAATAGGGAAAGAATGTACTATTTTGATTCACTCGGCACTCAGCCCTGGAGTGACCCTGTTGTTGCGCAATTTATCAAACAGCTGCATGTCCCCTAAAATTGTCTGGAATCCTTACCGTTTCCAAAGATATTTTATTAATACTTGTGGCATGTACTGTCTTTCATTTCTCCTGCACATGTCACGTGGGAGGGGATTTATAAATTTTTAAAAATTATTCGATTTGTGCGACACTGAGAAGAATGATGAATTGGTATGGAGACAGATAAAAAAAGGTTCCCATTTGTACGCACTCGTTGTATTGCGTAAAGTTTTACGTGTGTATATATAATTGTAACTGTAAAATGTCTGTTAGTGTTAGTCTTATTTAATGGACGCTAGTTCTGTAAGCCGAATTGTACTAAAACATGCTTTCTACCATTTAATAAATTGAATGAAAATACAATGTGTTTTGTTTTTAACCACAAAAAATTTACATTAGTTCCTCGATGACCTTGCATTCGTTGGACCGGATGTGAGCCAATACCTCGACCTCGGTATTCAGGTCACTGGGTTGGCTGCTCGGTAAAGCCTCCAATTCGTCGTCATTTATTTGCCTTTCATCAAAGCTGTCGTGAAAAGTAGCTATAACACGATCAAGTTCCGCATCTGTATTTTAAGGAGAAACTAATATGATTAATCCATACTGAATCTTTTTTAATTAAAGTTAAATTAGATTAAAGTTTTATTAAAGGATGTTTTATGAATATTGAAAGGGAGTTTATTCCTCGTAGGCCCAAGCGCGCTAGAAATCATGGTAAGCACAAGTAGGGAAATAGGCGAATTCATAAACGAGCGTAACAGAGCGTATAGACTTAATAAGCGCAATGGCACGGCAGCTAACTTTAATAGATATATCGAGCTTAGACGTCGGGTTAAAAGATCAGTTGGGAATGCTAAGCGTAATTTAGAGATACTTATAGCTGCGGATAGTAAACATAATCCAGAAAAGTTTTTTGAATACGTCAATAATCGTAAGCCGATAAAAGATAACATCGGCCATGTAGTGGATGTTAACGGCGCTTTGGCTTCTGACGCTCAGGCGATGGCGGGTATTTTCAATAACTTTTTTGCGACAGTTTTTACTGTAGAAGACGGAAATAATGTCCCCGATGTGGACGATATCGTTCCATTTAATAGCGAGACTATTTTGGATGAAATAACTGTTTACGAGGGTGAGATTGCGCATTATATCGATAGGCTAAAAGTTAGCAAGTTTTCAGGCCCTGACGCTTTTTATCCCAGACATTTGAAAGATTTGAAAGACGTTATCGTAGGCCCCTTAACGAAGATTTTTAATCAGTCACTCGAAACGGGGATTATTCCTGAAGACTTCAAATTAGCTAACGTCACGCCTATATTTCAAAAAGACGACCGCATGGTACCTAGCAATTATAGGCCCATTAGCATAACGTCATTTGTCGGTAAACTTTTGGAATCCGGCGTTAGGGATCATATCATAGATCACTTAGAAAGTCGAGATTTGATTAATAGTAGTCAGCATGGGTTTCGACGCCATAGATCTTGTTTAACTAATTTGTTAGAATTTTATAACGAAATAGTGCGCGAATACGATAGGCATAGAGCGGCTGACGGTATTTATTTAGATTTTAAAAAGGCGTTAGATACAGTTCCGCAAAGAAGATTAACTGCGAAGGTTAAAGCGCACGGTATAGGCGGTCAAGTAGTTAACTGGTTAGAGGAATGGCTTCGTGCTAGGAAACAGAGGGTCGTTGTTAATGGTAGTGAATCGGGGTGGTTGGATGTAGGTAGCGGTGTCCCACAGGGTACAGTGTTAGGCCCATTGCTATTCATAATTTATATTAACGACATAGATGTAGGATTTACAAGTAACGTGTCAAAATTCGCGGACGATACTAAAATAGGCTGTAAGATTGTTAACGAGGACGGTAGAAATAGGCTCCAAGACGATGTAAATAGGATTATAGAGTGGGCGGGTAAGTGGCAGATGCAGTTTAACGTAGACAAATATAAAGTTTTGCATATAGGTTCACGTAACAATAATTACACGTACACGATGGATGATAGAGAGTTAGCGAGCGTTGACGAGGAAGTAGATTTAGGCGTACGCGTATCTAAGGATTTAAAAGTTAGAAACAAGTGCCTGGAGTCTTGCGCAAAAGCTAATAGGATGTTAGGCTTCATAGCGCGTAATTTCGAATGTAAATCGACGGATATTATATTGCCCCTTTACAAGCCCCTCGTCAGGCCTCATTTAAAATATGCCGTTCAGTTTTGGTGCCCGTATTTGCGTGAGGATATTGATAGGTTAGAAAGGGTTTAGCATCGTGCCAAGAAACTAATTCTGTCATTGCGCAACAAGCCTTATGAATATAGGATTAAAGAGTTAGACTTGCATTCACTCGAAACTAGGAGATTAAGGGGGGGAGTTATTGAAGTTTTCAAAATCGTTAATAACATTGATAACGTAAATTTTGACAAACTGTTCACTTTCGATAATAGCAATACTCGTAATAACGGATTTATGTTGCGTGGCAATCGTTTCATTACTAACATCGCTAAAAACTTCTTTACGTTTAAAGTAATTGATAAATGGAATAATCTTCCCGCGTCAGTCGTGAACTCTACCAGCGTTAATATGTTTAAGAACCGTTTAGATAAGCATTTTAAAAATATTAACGTTTAAAATAAACAAACAATTAGCAACGGGAGCTCTGAGAGTCGTAATCGGGAATAAGTCTGTTGACGCCTAATGCCAGCTTATAACATGCCAGCGTGTGATATGCCAGGAAAAAATTATTCTAAAAAAAAAATTAGACTAACATGAACGTAGATGTGGCTCGTAGCGTAAACTAACCCACTTTTTGTTTAACTTTACCTACTTTTTTTTTCTCTTTATTTGCATGTCTGTAACTCTCTTTACTTGCATGTCTGTAGTTTGCATGGTATGACAGTGACGTTAAGACTGTGTTTGCATGGTTTGTAAGCGTTCTTATTTTACTTGTTTTCATCTTTTTACGGCGGGGTGGGTTCTACCTCCCTATGGAGTAGAGGACCGTTCTACAATCTTTCCTATTCTCTCCGACTATTTTTCTGACTTATCGGAAGTGGTGGGCGGATGATGATGGTGAGTCTTTTTTCTCTTTTTCTGAATGAATGTTAACCCACAAGTGATAGGTGTTGCTACTTACTTAACCCTTATTCTCTTCTCTTAACCTCCTACTGTTTCCTTTCTCCCGGGCTAACCTTAGAGTGGCTCTTAGGGTTTTTATAAGCCTTAGCTTCTCTAGATCTGTAGAATTCCTTCCTGCAAGAAAGAACATCACTGCTGTAGCCAGGGCCATTTCTAGCCATAAGGAGGCCCTAAGCAGTATACCCATTTGAGTCCCCACCCCTTCATCCACCAACTCACGCCTTACTACATCACCTCAGCACACACATACAAAAAATGGCTGAGTTAATAAAAAACAATTATGAAACAATTTTAATGGAACATTTATGTCCAAAACAACAAATATGTACTTTCAGAAGACAAACAGAAAAAATACTCCTCATGAAATTCCTGAAAATTAGCTTATACATTATTTAGAATAAATGACAGAAATATGTATAAAAAATAATGCAATTATCAACACCAAACAATTACTAACTCTACGATACAATCGTGTAATAGCTAACAGTTATACAGAACAGTTTGTATCTTCAAAATTTTTGTCTCCTAGATTTTTTCTGGGCGAAAATCAATAACATCATCATATGAAATCTCCCTGCCAACGTCCTGGTTGATGCTTATGATGCCAAGGCCACTGAGGCGACCCTGCCCCATTGATGATCTGAGGTATTTCTTGATTAGCTCCATCTTAGAGAAGCTCCTCTCGGCTGACGCTACTGTCACAGGTAGAGTGCAGGCAATTCTTAGTGCAACCCAGAGATTGGGGTATATTTCCTCCAGTTACTTCTGATGAATGAAGGAGAGAAGCTCCAATGCAGTCATGTTGTGTGAAGGTAAAGTCGGCAAGTTCTTAATTTCGAGGGCCAGTTCTCTTCCATCAATGTCAGAGTCAGCTCCAGAGCTCAGTATCTTAGAGAGATTTTCACACTTGCAGGACAAGTCTTCCTTGTTCATTGTGGCGAAGTTTAGGAGAACCCCAAATATGTCCCTCACATCATCTAATGTTTTGAATCTCTCATTTATTGAACCGATGGCACAATCCACAACCACATTGAAAAATTTGACTTCCAGCCTCTTTAAGGTTTCTGAAAATGGTTCGTCAGGAGCTTCGTAAGCAAAGTGTTTTTTTGTTGATCTGAGCCTCTTCTCCTTCAGCACAGCCTCCACATTCATTTCCTCACATATGTCCCTAGCAACAAAACCTGTGTTTCTGTAGCTGGTGAGTGAGTCTTTTGTTTTTGTGAGGAAGTTGACTGCCACATCAAACTGCATTGTAGGAGACTGCAGAAGTTTGCTCACATGGTTAACTGCATGAAGAATGTCATACCATACTACTGTGCAAATCTGAAAGCGATAAGACCCTACCTCCTCTGTAAGTGGTTGTGCTTCAGTCCTGGCTATGGCATCTGTGGCATTGTTTCTGACTTCCAACAGGGCCTCTCTGATGTTGTGGCTCTGGTATCGCACAGCCTCAATGCTCTTAAGCCGGCTTTCCCACCTGGTTTCACTCCAAGACTTGAGTGTTATGTTCACGTGCTTCTTTAGGATTGTCCATCTCTGTGTAGCTGCTGCAAAAAGGTTGTACAATTTTTGTACGTTGCCAAAGAAGCTGATGGCATCTGTGGAAGCTTTAGCTGCATCAGTCACTACAAGATTCAGAGTGTGAGCCCCACATGGAACATAGAGTGCACGACAGTTCTTCTCTAATAACCTTGCCTGAACACCTTTGTTCTTGCCTTTCATGTTCTCTTCGTTGTCATATAACTGTCCTCTGCAGTCATCAAAGTGAATATTCAGTTCATCTAGTCTCTTCAGAATCAGAACTCATAAACCCAGGCCTGTACTTTCTGAAGCCTCAAGAAAGCCCAAGAAGTATTCTTTTATTTCTGGTACTTACCCATTCTAACAGTTCTGATAATAATCGACATCTGTTCTTGGTGGCTTATGTCTGGAGTGCAGTCTAAAATGAGTGAGTAATATATAGCTTGTTTTATTTCTGCAAAAATGGCATCCAAGATCTTCCCACTAATGGACCCAATGAGCTCATTTTGAATGATGTTTCCGAGGTAACTTGAATGACTATATTGGTCACTTTCGACTCTGCTGATGTGTTGTTTCATCAGTGGATCAATTTGGCAAGCAGCTCAACCTCCTTCAAGAAGTTGCCATTGTCTCGATTGTACAATGTAAAGGAAGTCCCCCTGAAAGCAAGGTTTCTCTCTGCCAGTGATTGGATTATACTTACAAGACGTGTGAGAACATCTCGCCAGTGTCTTCGCTCTACCTCCATTAATGACATTTCAGTTTGGTCAATGGTCCTCCCAGTTTTTAGCCGCAGTTCCAGATCCTTCCATGTTGCTATGTTATCTGCATGTTCTGAACTATTTTCATGGCCTTTCAGAAGCGAACCAACGTTTATCCAATCTGAAAGTCCATCCGTAATTAGTTTGTACGACTTCCTTGAAAACAACTTGCAGCAGAAGCAATAAAGAGCATCATTCCTTCTAGAGTACATCAGCCAGCTTCGCTTTAAATTTCCCCATTAATTAATGTTCTGAACATGTAATGGTGATGAACGCTTCTACCGTCCTCTCTTTTAGGGAATGTGAAATCTGGACTGATTTGAAATGGTCCTCGAGACACCAGATCTGTCTTCAAGGCATCTGACAGGACAACTGGCCAGTCATACGGATCAAGCGATGGAGCAGATCTTGGTTCTTGTTGCTCAGTAGAAATGCCTATGTGTGGTGTTTGATTGAAGCTGAACAGAAGATGGGCCACTTGTTGGTTCATCAGGCTCTACTTCTACTGGTGTTTGAGGTTGCATAGAGGATGGTCCTGCTGTTGGCTCATGATGCTCATCAGGCTTTGCTGAGGATGGCTTTTCCAAATATTTCAGTAGTGCTCCTGAGAAGAACATAACATTACATATACTGTTAATTTTTGCTAAAATACTTTCCTATTTGTTTGATAATTGATCTGTGTGAACAGAATTTGAGGTGATGTGATCCATTAAATTTCACATTTGGAAATATTATAAATATTACAGAGACTAGCTTACTCTACACGATTCCTGAGCACTTGCCTAGCTTGATGGTCTACCTAACCTCGTTGCCTGAACTGTAATCATAAGAATATACAAGTGGCACATCTCACCTGTGCTACTGGAAAGCTTCTCCTCCTCTATTTTCTTCTTTTTCCGTTTTTCAGCTCCTGATGGATAATGTCGTTTCATTTTCCAAGATGCACGAAGTCACATCTAGTTAACCACAACTAATCTACTAAATAATAATAATCATGATGATGATGATGATAATAATAATAATAATAATAATAATAATTGTTATAATTGTAACGTTAATCAAATACATTCAAATAATCAAACCATTTAAGTTTTAACCAACAAAATTCACATTATCTGAAAAAGATGAGAAAAGAATTAATAAACTTGAAAACATAACGAAAATAATCCTAGGTTTTAAAGTGTTACAAAATCTCTTAATAATTAGTAAATTATGAAATAATGTTTTACAATACTTAAAAAATTCTGCATTTAGGAAAGTATAAGCATATAGTAAGAATAAAGTTAAATAATATAGAAATAAGATCTCACAATAGTTATTTACACATAACGACCAAAACGTTTCGTTTGTCTCCGTTTTATCACATTTGTCTCATACAAAAACTTTAATTAATACGAAAATAATAATAATAATAATAATAATAATAATAATAATAATAATAATGATAATAATAATAATAATAATAATATTTATAATCACTTCAGCTATATTCCGATTCTTGCCCACTGAGGTATGACCTGGGAGCCTGTCTAGGGGCCCCCTAGTAGCAGCGGGGCCCTAAGCGGCCGCTTAGTCTGCTTATGCCAGGAAACGGCCTAGCTGTAGGCGTTCCGTGACGTCTTACCAGTTATCTACCCGTTTTCAACTTTCATTCTCAAGGACACCGAGGTTCACCACGC